>PQXJ01000767.1:0-10684 GCA_004786225.1 Botryotinia narcissicola | reverse complement strand
CTAAACTATAGGATGATTTTCTTTAATTTTCATATATCTTTCCATTACAAAAAAGAAAAATTCATGTACAAACCTAATTACCACATTATTCAATTAGATAAATAACAACACCTTATTAGAATCGCCGATATATATATGGAATAGATAATTTTGAAGCTTGAGGGCAAGCTTTTTCGAAAGGGGGGGTAATATTATGTATCACATTTAATCGCAGTTGTGATCACTTATATGCGCACTTGGCGCTCTACTAGCGCTTTGCTCCCGATTCTGTAGTTGTAGATTCTAAGGATAAATTGTACCCTGCTCTCGCAGTTCTTCTAAGGCAAAGTGTCACACTTTCTAATTGATTTAAATTCTTTCAATTGAAGTGAAATTATAATCTTTTGAAGCTTCTCTTCAATTTGAATAGATATAAAAGATGATTGGGTATATATGATAAAAGTTATTGTGGTTTCAAGTTGGTGATGGGCTAAAAGTGTTCGAGTTCCTCATATGTCCGAGTTCCCCTATCACGGGGCGGGCAGGCAGGAATAGGACTCTAATAACTTTTCCCTAATTTATTAAAATTATATCAATTTTTATAATAGATTTAGATTAGAGATTAAGATATAGTTTGAAGAGTTATAATATAGAATTTTTTAAATTGAAAATATATAGAACTTTTCTAAGCGAGCTAGCTCAATTAGGTTCTAGCTTATTTATTCTTCGATGCGAATACCCAATCCGGTCTCTTCTAAGGGGACCAATATATTATATGATTTTATATTATAATAATATCCTTCTTCTAAGAACTTAGCTTTATTAAGGCAAAGGTATTATAATTCGATTGTCTGAAGGTGGGCAGTATTCGATTAAGTGGGTTCTAATTTATCAGAATATCTTTGATAGAAATTGCAAATCAGTTTTTGTGTGTTCTTTAGGTAGCTTGTGGGTTCTTTAGTTAGCATCTTATAGCTAATCCAGTGGATGGTATATTTCAAATAAGGTTCTTTACAACCTCTTTTCTCCCAGCAGGAATTCAGGATTTCGATGGTTTCAAATTACTCTAAGCCGTTGATTTCGATAGGTGGCGGCAGTGGGTTGTACTATTTAGGGATAGAATCATTATATATAGAGTATAGCAGATTAATATAAAAGATAGAATGAATTCTTATTGAAATAGAAAGTTCCAGTTTATAGGTATAGGAGTTTATTAGATTCAGGATTTTGTAAGACTTAAGATTCTTTTAATTGAGCTTTTTTTGTAAATATAGGGTTTTAATATTTTTGATGTTCAATTAGATTAGATTACTAAACAGATATTTATGGGTAGGGGAATAATAGGTATCAGTATTCTTTGAATATCAGGTCTAATTAGCAATTAATTTGATTTATAGATATAAGAAGATAGCTTTTATTTTAGCAACAAATTTTTCAGTATCTTATATAATAAAATAGGTATTTTGGAATAGTACAATCTTAAAGTCTAAATAGAAATGAAACTTGTAATTCGAGAAGAATAGGGTTATTCGGTTACTCTTAGACTAGATATTATTAATAGAGAATTCAGTGAGTAGAAGCTATTCTATCTAGTTGTTTTATAAATAGATTATATATAACTAAAAGTATTATTCTAGTATTATATTAGCTCTTTCAATCTATTTATCAATCTTAGGGTGATAGATGATTAATAGCTTGATAGTGATATCTAAGTGCTTACAGATATACTTCCAGAATTCAAATATGAATTGAGTATCATAATCTAATATAATTATTAAAGATAGACTATTAAGTTTTCAGATATTCTTTCGAAATAAACAAACAACTTTTTTAGAATTACAGATATTATAATAGGGTAAGAAATGTTTTATTTTGATTAATCAATTGATTATAATTATAATAGTATTGAAGCTAGTATTCTTGGGCAAATGTATAATGAAATCTATTAAGATATTTTGCTATACTTTTTGTGAAATCAGGAGTGGGCAGAGAATTCCCTTTTGGCCTCTATAATTTGAGACGGTGTGATAGCAATTATGATAATTGCGAACCTACTATATGATATTGTTATAATATCCGGGCTAATAATAATCTTGGGATAGTAGTTCAAAGATTTGGTTATAGTTCAAATAATCAATAATAGGTTATTCATAGTATAAATAAAGTAGATAGATTTTCAGAAGATTGTAATTAGGAATATATAATTTCCCTTAATAGTATAATAGATTATTATTCTTGGTACACTTAATAAGAATGATTTTCAAGTATTTTGAGGATTCTTTTCATAGGGATTTCAGAATAGATTTAGATATAGGGTTAGTTTGATAATCTTTGCGGAATAGGGTAAGCAAATCGGCAAAGAGATTTAAAAGGATTTATGAATTCTTTAGTAATATTTCAAATTTTATAACTTTACTACTTTCTAATAAAATTATATTATTATTTTAATTTAAATAATTTTTTATATTATTAGAATTGGGATTTTTTTGATTATATATAATTATATTAAAGTGTATTTTTTTTATAATCTTATGTTTGATCAGGGTGATAGTGGTAGGGAACAAATTAGGATTTAGGTTTTCTTATTTCAAGATAGTATAGCTTTAATGCAAAAGATGTTCATCCCTTTTCTTAAAAAGATTTTCTAATCTTCTGGTTAGTGTATTAGATTTAATATCTAGTTTTCTGGGGTGATAAATAATTTGGAAATTAAATCTGAATAGGAATTTGGATTAGCGGGTTTAACAATGGTTTAGTATCTTTATTGTAATAAAATACTCTAAATTCCTATAATTAGTGATCACCTGAATTGATAACGCAGCACCCTTTAGTTCGGGGCGCCATTCCTCTAAACATTAAATAATAGCCAGCAATTCTTTATTATAAATCTCATAATTACATTCGGCTGCCGAATATCTTTTTGAGAAAAATGTAATAGTTTTTAGTATCCCCTTATCATTATATTGAAAGAGGACTCCAGTAGATACATAATCGAAAATATCGGTTTCCAAGATTATCTCTTTCTTTTAATTGAAGAAAGCCAGGATAAAAGCTTTAATAAATACTTTCTTTAGTTGGTTGAATATGTCTTGGCAGATAGAACTTTATAGGAATAGAATATTCTTTCTAGTTAAGTTTACTATTGAATTTATAATCTTCGAAAAGTCTTTAATAAATTATTAATAAAAGTTTGCGAATTCAATGAATATTTATATATTGATTATAGTAATAAAGGGTTTTTAATTTACAATCATTTAGATTTTCTTTAAATTTATTTGAATATTGTCTTTTCTTATAATAAGGCTTAAGAATTTGATTTCAGATTTCAGAAATTCATATTTCTCAAACTTAGCGAACAGACTAGCTTCTCTTAATATCTATAGAACCTTTTGAATATAGTAGATATATTCCTCTTAGATTCTATTATATATCAGGATATCATTTAGGTATATAATATAGAATATATCTAGGTATCTGTTCCGGGAGCTGCCTCTAGGGTCACGTGGAAGTGTCTAGAGTTCTCTCGAGGTGGTTTAGACTAAACTTCAAGTAGAAATTCAATAGGTTGTAATTGGTTGCAATTCTCATAACTATAATAATAAAACTAATAATTATTCTTAAGCACAAAGCTCTATATTGTAATTAAACCTATTTCCTTATATAAATCTTTATCCTTCTTAAACAACTAGAACAGCCGAGCATTCCTAGAACACTATCGTTCCTAAACTGTTTATTATAGAACACTAATCCCATAACTCTTAATATTCTAGCTTATTCTTTTGTCCTAGGGCTAATCCTTTGGGATATTATTAATCCTAATGAAACCTTCTTATTTACTATATTCTATTTTTTCTAGGACCTATTATCCTGGGAATTATATTCTAAATTTCTAAAGTATCCTATAACTAATACTATATATATATCTAAAACTTTCTTTAAATATCTAATATCCCCCGGTATATTGCAGCTGAATTATTGAGGCCTATAATACTATTATAGCTTATAAGTTAGTAATTCTATAATTTATTACTAATCTGTTATAATACTATCCCCTTCTTAGCCTAATACTTATCCCAAGCATTTATATTAATACATTTTCCCTTTTTATATATTTTAATAATTGTAATGTTTCTTTTTTTTATTATACCTCCTTTGAATATTAACAAAAGAAAAAAACAAATCCGTTTTGCTCATCTTATTAAACAGAAAGGTTTCAAAATACTCTTGTGCTCATTGTGCGAATACACTGGTTGCAAATGTATTATTTCGCCCTCTAATTCTTTATAGTGCAGTGAATACATTCGTAGTAGCAAAAAATGCAATGTTCAAGATCCGTCTGAAAGTGATTAGGAAAATTTGTCCCGATAGAAGAAAAGATTAAATCAAGAAGAGAAAAAGACTATAACTAAAATCCTGTAGTTGCAAAAGCAGAAACATTTTTAAAATATAAATCTGAAATACTTCATTATAACTTATAAACTCTCAATGAACTAATAAAGACAAAGGAAAAAGAAAGATTAGAAAAAGAAAAGATTGAAAAGAAATATATTTATAAATAAATAGCAAATATTAATATTATATTTACTTCTTTTTGTTCTTTTTTCTTCAATTTCTTTAATTCTTTTTTTTCTTATTTATCCGATACTGATTTTGAGGCTTTATTGGCAGATATAAATATTTCAGATGGAATGCCCATAGCTTCTTATAGCATTTGAGATTTTTCTTAAATTTTTATATATTTTTTGAATATAGATAGTTTAATTATTTAATTAAATACTTAACCTTGTTTCTAATGTATTTATAGTCTAATATTGTTTCGATATTGTATATGGTGTTTGTGTTAATTGGTTTTATTTTTGTAAATAGCATATTTGGTGTTTCTAGTGGTATTGATTTGAGTAAGGATATATAGAATATTAGATGGATATTTATTATGTTTAGTAATTTCAATTGATAACTAACCATTCCTATTATCTTATTAATTTTGAATAATCCTAATTTCTTATAATTGAGTTTATTACTTGGTCTCTTAGTTTTAATATTTTATCATAACAAATAAACTTTATCCCCCTCTTTAAGCGTAGGTTCCATACTATATTTCGTATTATAGTACACTGCTGTTCTGAAAGATATAAATCTTAGATCAAGAGTCAGTTGCTCTTTGAGATCTTTTAGCTATTCGACTTGTACTATCACTAATTCAATATTAACTTTTTGTAATATCTGAATTTTATACACTTATGAATTAAACCCAAAATTAGTTTGTGCTAATGTAATTTTTGTGATTTTTATTTTTAATATATTATATGCAAATTATATTATGAATAATAGCTCTACCCAATTATCTTATCAATAATTTACATAGCATCTAAGATATACTTTCATTATCTGATTAATCCTTTCTATTTGATTATTTATCTATAAATAAAAAGATATCAATAGCTTTCTTTTGATACCTATAAGTACTAATAAGATAATTCAGAATCTCAAGGTAAAAAACTTATCTTAATCTGAGATTATCTCGTCTGATACTCTGTGTATACTCACTATACCCCTTAGAAACATATATACTAATTACTCAGCATCTCATATTTCCTTGAATAATATTATATAAACAAATTTCTTTAATCTATCTACTATATTAATTATCACGTTGTACTCAATTCCTATAATAGAATCCTTTGAAAATAATAATTTAATCACAAAGTCCTATATAATTGACTTCCATAATTAAGAAGGTATATCTGATGTCTGGAGCTGATCATACGGAGCATATCGTGATGACTTGTTTCGTATACAGGTATCACAATTTCCAACAACTTCTTCAACTATCGTTCTTATTCGTAGAAAATAACTGATTTCCCGTATTCTTACAAATATTCTTGCAATTCCTTAATGTCTATATACCGGTAACCCATATTATTCCATTACAAATTCCTTAATCATTTGACTCAAAATATATACTTTTCTATGAAAATATATAATCTTGTTTTCTATCTTGAATTCTGGTTTTATTATCTTGCATATACATATAGCTATAGCATCCTTATCGTAATATAATTGGATTTTGATCCTTAGATTGTTATCTTCCAATATATACTTAGCTGCAAGCTGTTGTGCATTTTAAACCATTGATTCGCCTTCTTTCTTGAATATAGCTTATGATTCGTACGACTTATTCTCTTGATATTCTGGTTTTCGGCTGAGAGCGTCTGCCCTAGCATTTTCTGATCCTTTGACATATTAAATCTTAAAATTGTAATTGGCCATGGTTTCTGACCATCTTACCTGTCGTCTGTTTAATTGCTTTGTTGTTATAAAGTAGACCAAATTCTTATAATCTGTATACACCTGTACTATATACTTCGATCCTTCTAAATACATTCGCTATTCTCTAAATACATCTACTATTACTAATAATTCTTTATCATATATCTCATAATTCAATTCAGCTAATAATAGCTTTCATAAATAAAATGCAATTAATTAGTATTTCTCATTCTAGCCCAATTAGCTCAAAACTACTCCTATAACAAAATCAAAGGAATCAGTTTCTACTATAATTAATTTCTCTAAATCGAATATCAATAATATTAGCTCCTTTGTCACTATTTATTTGAATATATTAAATACTTTCTATACTTCAACGATCTACTTAAAATTTTTTTGATTTTTCTTGGTTAAATTAATTAAAAATATTGTAATCCCTGAATAACCTTTAATAAATCTTTAATAAAAATTAATAAATTCTTGAAAGAATTGTAACTCTTTAATTATATTTGACTGCTTCTATTCAAATATTATCTTAACCTTATCTTTACTTATCTTAAACCCTTGGTTTGATATAGTGAACTCTAAAAATTTAATTTCCTTAATATAGAATTCACATTTACTTAATTTATATAGCAAATCTGTTTTAACTAAACTTTCGAGAATGCTACTGATATCCTTAATATATTAGCTCTCATTATTTTAATATACTATAATTTTGTTCAATTATTATATATAACAAATATCTAAGTATAATTATAATATATTATTTATAAATCTTATGAAAATAGCTAGTGTATTAGTTAGCCCGAATAATATAACTTAATATTCGTATAGCCTATATCTTATTTTGAAAACAGTTTTCTATTCCTTGTCTTCCTTTATTCTAATTAAATAGTACCTGTTGTACAAATCTATCTTAATGAATATAATAGTTTCATCTAATTGATCTCTTAATTCCATAATTAATGGAAATAAATATTAATTCTTTTTGGTAAATGTATTAAGTTTTCTATAATCTATAATTAATCTTTTAATATCATTCTTCTTGAATACCCATATAGTTGGACTTACTACTTAGAATATAGATTCCCTAATTCATTCCTTGGTTAAATTGTTATTAATATATTCCCTAAGCATTTTTAGTTTATCAATTAATATTAAATAAATTAGTTTATATATAAGCATCTTGCCTTCCTCCAATATTATTTTATAATCCTATAGCTTATATTCTGATAAAGCTTTATAAATCCCTAATTCCTTAAATACATATTTATATTTCTTGTACTATTCTGATATCATAGATTCTTCTGCCTTGATTGCGATTTTCTGCTATATCATTAGCTTCTGTATTTATAAAAAAGATATACTAACCTTTACTCTTAATGGAGAACCCTAAACTAAATATCCTACATCACCAGGATTGTTCATGTTCAACTCCTTTTAGCATATGTTCCGTCTTGTGAACACCTTGTACATATTCTTGTGACCATTTTTATACTAATCAAATATCACTATCTCTTGTAATCAATCTATCTTAGAATTGTGTGCCTTCAATTATGATATCCCTAAGATAATCTATTATTAGCCTAATAATATAATATTAAATTGTATAACCTCTGAATATTAGGTTATATTCATTTATACTAGTTATATTTCCTATAAAACATTTCTATTAGATCCTACTAATTGTTTATTAACTAACTATAATTACTAAGATTTTTGTTTCTTTTGAAATGGAATTCCTAAATACTTTATAACTTTTAATATAATAAAGTTTCCTATAGCCCCTGAATCTATTATGATTTATTATATTTGTTTATTTATTTTGACCTCACAATATATCTATCCTGCTTATCCTATAACATTTAATTACTGAATAACTTATTTTTTATCTATTTCATTAGATTATTGATTCCTTGTCTTTCTTTTCTTAGGGAACCATCCGATTGCTTCTTTATCTGATCAATTGATTCCGTAGAATTCATTATAGCAAGTAATTCAGCTTATTATTACATAATCTACTAATATTTCTTTCTTAATATATTCTTCTATTATAAACAATAATAGAATTCGATAATACTTCTATTCCCATAAGTTTACTACATTCATACCCTCTTTATTTCGTAATAGCTCATCTAATAATTTCTAGAACTCTTCAATAATAAAGATCTCAATTCCTTCAATCTTAACTGAATATTCCTAGAATATAAAAATAATATTAAATTAACCCTTACCAAACTTAAGTTTGAAATTACTCTTTCTTCCTCTTGCCTTCTTATTTTAATAATCCACTACCCAATACCCTGTTTTTCCATATTTAAAGTATAAATTGTTTTTTCATCTTCATTTCTTTTCTGGATTATTATTATTCTTCTTATAATATATAGCATCTAGTTCTATAGGATTCCCATAACTTTGTATATTATAATGTAATCTGCCCTTATTCTTGCAGTAGCGCTCTTACCTATAATTTGTTTGAGGCTTGTATAATCATTGGATTTGTTTGTACCTATATAGATAGTTATCAGCATTAATAAAGCTCTTGATTAATTCGTTTAAATCATTATTCTCCCCTTTCCTATCAAGTTTTAAATATATTTCTGATTTGAGTCCTTTATAATAATAACTTATATTAACAACCTTATCCTATTTAATTGTTTTTGTATATCTTCGGAATTTTGTAGTATATTTTAATATCAATTCTATTTATTTGAGGTTGAAGATCTTTTCTTTTATTATTTCTAACTTATTGGAGTTTCCGAAGATCCTATAGATCTTTATCTTGAATCCTTTAAAATTATCGAAGATGGTTTTTATGAGTTACATATATTCCCTATCGTCATACTCGAAATAGTTGTGTAGATATAGCTGAATCCATTTGTTGGTCTTGTTTCTAAGATATAATATAGCCTAAATACTCTTAAATTCCTTTTTGGTAAACTTATTTTAATTAAATCTAAAATAGATTTCAAATTGTAATAAAAAGATATTGAATTTCTATCGATTTCCTTAATACTTATTTAATAAGATAATTTTGAGTGTTTTATTAATAATAATTTTCTTAAGAATATTAATTATTTCGATATTATTGAAATTACTTACTGGGGCCTATTGGCTTCTAAAAGAACTATTAACTGCCATACTGGCAGTTAATATTGAATCAATATTTGAAGCAAAAAGAGTGCTCAAAGTGTTATAGAAGCTACCTCTAGGATTACATAGAAGTATCTATAATTCTCTCAAGGTAGTTTAGATTAGATTTCAAATAGAAATTCAATAGATTATAATTAATTACAATTCTCGTAATTATAATAATAAAACTAATAATTGTTTTTAAGCATGAAGCTCTACATTATAATGAAACCCATTTCCTTATATAGATCTTTATTCTTTTTGAATAGCTAGGATAGCCGGACGCTCCTGGAACACTGTCATTCCTAAGCTATCCATTACAGAACACTAATCCTGTAACTCTTAATATTCTAACTTATTCTTTTATTCTAAGACTAATCCTCTAAAATATTATTAATCCTAATGAAGCCTTTTTGCTTATTATATTCTATCTTTCCTAGAACCTACTATCCTAAGAACTATATTCTATTTTTCTAGAGTATCCTATGACTAATACTATATATATACTTAAAGCTTTCCTTGAGTGCCTAGTGTCCCCCAGTATACTATAGCTGAATCACTGAGGCCTATAATACCATTATAGCCTATAAGTTAGTGATTCTACAGCCTGTTACTAATCCGTCGTAACATATACAGGGATATAGATCTAAATATTTAGAAGAAGCTCTAAAGCTTAAAAAAAGGAAAAGAGTTTGTTCAAAGTGTTTAAATCTCATTGAAGAGAAGGGGAATGATGTATTTTTATAATCACCTTCTATTATTATTAAAACTAAAGCGTATCAAGAAAATAAAGTGTTTAAAGAGGAGCAAGAAAAGAAAGCTAAACTTCAAATAAAAACTAAAAAAAAAGCTGAAAAGGAACGGAAGGAGATTGAAACAAAAGAGAGGGTATTATAAAGGGAAGTTGATTATTAGATTATATATAATACAAAAGAGAAGATTAAAAAGACTCTAAAATCAACAAAATCTCTAATTAAAAAAGATAAAAAGTTCTCTAAAGCTTTTTCTATTATAAATCTAACATTAACAAAGTCTATAGAACTCTCTAATACTATAAAGATTAATAATTCAAAGGAGAAGGAGAAGGAAATCATATTATAATCTAATAGAGAGTGAGCACTATGAGTTCCATCGAAATTCAAAATCTGAAGATTTTATTATATTTTTAGATAGTATTATATCTTGTCATTTATCAATTAAATTACTAGCTCTTTATCTTATAAATTGGAATTGTTATTAATTTTTAAAGTTATTTAAAATTAAATTGGAATTATTATTAATTTTTAAAGTTATTCAAAAT
>PQXJ01000766.1:0-10689 GCA_004786225.1 Botryotinia narcissicola | reverse complement strand
ATGGTACAAACTCTCTATCCTCTTCCTCTTTTCCCTTTCCCTTCCACCCCTACACCCCCCAACTCAACCCACCCGTCTCCACACCGGAAAGTCTCCCCAACAGAAGAAACTTCCCAACCCTCGCACCCCTCCCCATCGCCGACCTCTACCAGCCGGGACGACCTTCCTACTCTCCGCACCAAGGAGTGTTTGGTGGTGCATCGCTGGGAGCCGGAATTGGAGCTTCCCATGCGATTCCCGTCGGCGGCGCTAGTGACATGCAAGCCGGCACATCATTCAATGTTGGACTTCCTAACCCCAAAGGAAGATATACTCTCAAGAAGCGAGAGTCTGACCCCAACCGACCGGCGACTGTTTCAAAGCCGTACATCGTCAGACCGAAATCCAAATCCGGCGCTAAATCCTCCCGAGTTTCGAAATCCAAGAAACGCGCACAGTCCTCGGGCACAGCAACACCCGCTGCAGAGGATTTCGAAAGAAATATGGATACCGTCATGGAGACCCTGAGTAAATCTCTCTTATTCCTCTAATCATCTTTCGACATTTGCTGATACGATTGTGATATAGCTGGTGTGATGGTCGGTTTGAATAATATTGGACAGGTTATCCGTGATGTTCAAATTCAGGCGAGAGCGGCTGCTGCTGCTGCTGTTGCTGCTGGAAGAGGAGATCTTGTACATGGAGAGGAAGAAGACGAGGAGGAAGATGAGGAGGAGGAAGAAGAAGAAGAAGAAAGTATGTTATCTGATTATACTACGATGATTGACTTTGCTAATATGTTCTAGACTAATTGACGTCCGATTCTTCCTGCTCTTGACGTTGGTTGTCCTGAATTGTTGCCCTAATATAAGCCCAAGGGTTTGGTCCCCAAGCAGAGACAACCAGAGATCTTCTACACATCCAACTATTCGGTCATCTGTCAGAGGCTGCTTTTTTCAAATAATGTACATATAAAATAGATAAAACTTCACGTGTCCTCCTGTACCGATGAGATGAGGTCCAAGGATTGTTGATCCGGAGTTCTAAGGACTTCAGTGGCTCTAGCGCACTTTTGGGATGTATACTTCTGGGTATACAGAGAAGTGCCATACATGGTTGGATACTACAGAGCTCTTCAAGGACGGGTTCCTTGGAGTACGGGCGTCTGACAAGATACTTTTGTAGCCTCTTGAGGTACTTTCAGGATGGGAAGTTTTGGTTTTATGATAGAAATTAGAATTGGTTCATTGAAGTCTTCTATTATCGTGTGAGACAGCAGTTGCTGAATGTGAAGATAAAAATGATATGCCACTCGAGTCATAACTTGCCTGCAAAGACAATAATCAATACCATCGCTACTGTATAAAACGACACTTTCAAGTCTCTCAACTTCAAACAGTATTCTCGATTGAAAGGAATTCGGAATAAAATGTAAGTCAGTTGATAGTCGATGGCAATCTAAATATACCATGGTACCATGATTTATTGTAGTCCGCCCAATATATGGTACTTTGATCAAATTGATTCAATGGAACAAGTTATTCACCTATCCTCGCTAAAATCCCCCAATTCCAAAAATCCCCGAAAACACTGAAACCCAACACTCGAAGACCTGATCTCCGAATACAGCTACCCGTGGACTTTCGAGAAACAGCTAACAAATCGCGGGAAATTACATATCATCCGCAGATAGCAAAAATGAAAGTCCTTCTACCACAGCCTCAGATTCTCTCCAACCAAACAAGAACATTGCGGATTTGCAGCGAACTTTTGTATTGTAGAAGGAGAAAACCAATAGAATAGAATGTTTATGAAATCTAAAGCAAAATAATATAACCCTTTGACTACACTGCATTGTTTTCTTTCTCACTCGATCTCATAATAAAAAGAAGATCATGAGTCACTAAGTATTTGATTGTCATTCACCTTTCTTAGTCTAAAGAGCAATGAACTCGCGAAAGAATGATAAATTCCTTGTACAAGATAATGAGAGGACAATTAACCTTTCGATCGATCCCCATAACAACTGAAATGAAAGATGCAAAGAAACTACTAACTACAGTCTATAAATGGCATGCATGTATGTCCAACCTCAAAAATTGACATTGCAAAACTCCAAAAATAATCATCATGAATAACCCAAATAATGTAACCTCTGGCCTCTATTGCGAAATAGACAGATTCAGATGCTCAAAATGCGAGCATGACGACTACCGCCATAGATACAGATGCGAAAGACATTTGATTGGGGATGCTTATTGTAGAGAAGCGATACTTATGATCACACCTGGTAGGAATGTGTTTTGTAGAGATTGCGCAGAAGAGTAAGTTTTGAGTCTGTTCACGTTTTCTAGATCATGACTAAGAGAGATTATCGGCAGTGACGATCTGGATATAAGTAACCAGGGTCGTATGTCACCGGAACTACCAGCAACTCGATTTGTACCTGTCAGCAGTCACATAACACAAGGAGGAACGGCGGAAATTCAGCCTGTGCCTACCAATATTTTGCAATCACCGGGCCTTGCCGATCAAAATATGGCACCAAGAGGGTGGAATGAGCCTGGAAGTGTTCAACTTTCGACGTTAACTTCACAATCTTCACCTCATGTATCTCCAGACCAAGATCTCGCGATAGCATCAGTAGCGTCTGAAATTGACCCCTCAGCACCGCAATCATCAGGAAATAGTAACTCAACCACAGCACCACCACGAACACCAGCACCAACACCAGCACCGGAACCAACACCACCATCAACACCAGTACCAGGACCAGCACCAGAACCAGGACCATCACAGGAACCAGAGCCATCGCTAGCACCGGAAACATCACCGAAACCAAACACATCTCCAAACCCAAATCCAAACCCAAACCCAAACGCATCACCATCACCAGCATCACCATCATCATCACCAGCATCCGCACCCGCACCCACAACAAGACAACCTGGAATTTGGGAAAGTTTCCGCGGCTGGTGCTGCTGCATATCCGTCGAATCCTCTACATAAAGAAACCTTTTGCAGCAAGAAACGAATGGGCTGCAAGGAAGTGAATAACACAATGACATTATTACCACAAAGACATTATCAACACAATGACAAATTGGACATCAGTAATTTTCTCGCTGCTGTGGTATCATCTCGTTGTTTTGAGGTTAGATATGAAATGAAATTGATTGTTGTGGCGTGATATTTGATGTATGGATGTGAAATTGAGATTATGAATTTCGTATTGAGGATGGGAAGTTGTTTGTCTGGTTTAATACACAAGTCGAGGATTGATTTTGTGATGTGGATTTAGATTATCACGTGTATTTGAATAGGTGAGGTGGCAATGACATTCAAGGATATCATATGATTATTGTTATTGAATACATAGTACTATTATAAAATAGTGTAGAATATCTTGTTGACTTCATGAAGATAGAATTTAATGTTGGTCATTTGCCAGGATGATCATTGTACCTAGGTATTCTATCTTGTATATAAATAGATGACTAATTAACGTGTTTAATCACCGAGTGGATCATATCACCGAATGGATTATATCACCGAATGGATCATTCAATTTACATACAAAATTTTTTTTTTTATAATTTTATATTTTATTTATTTATTAATATAATTTTTTAAAAATTTTATATATAAAATTTAATTATAAAGGTATTATGAAAATTTAATTTTTTTTTTGAATATTTAAATTAATATAAGAATTGTTATAGAAATAGTTTTTTTGTAATGTAAATCATAACATTTTTTATTTTTTATTAAATTTGATTGAAATATTTATATAAAAACCAAATTTCTAAAAAGTCTAATTTTTATTATTATTTTAAAGCCTTTTAATTTTCAGAAATAATGATTGGTTATTAAAATAAGAATATTTAAAAATAGTGAATTTGGGTGTATTTTTAAATGATCCATTCGGTGATATGATCCACTCGTTGATAAACCACGTTATATGACATGTGCATCTTTGGGTGACCAGAATGCACTTGCATGCTATATATTATATGGTGCAAAGTGATGTATTTTAACATAGATGATAACGTCAGATTATACCTCATACTTTTTGTGAGATACGTCAACCATCATGTGCTTGAGAATATCAGTAGCCTGTCCGAACTGTTCACTTGTACGAGAAGTAATTATAGAAAAAGCAACAAGGTTATCGTAGTTGATGGCAGAGAAAGAATTTTGAGTGGGATCCGTTACATATCGATAGAGATTTGCATAAAAAGCTTTGCACTCCTGGAGAGTTATCGAAAAGAAAGAGTGTATCGATAAGCCCTGCACTCCTGAGAGTTATCGAAAAGAATTTATCGATAAGCTCTGTACGGAGTAGCATCTCAACCTGACTGTATCGCGTGTAGCTAATCATATCTATCGTACATCAAACATATCTTTCCACGAGGCGAAGTGAAGGATGAGTGGAGACCGATTGAATTTCCTTTCGTAAGCAACACCATATCCAACCAATCACAGCCCCTCACCATACCACCGGTCCACAGCAACAAACACAGCCAGTGTTGAAACCCAAAGATCCGAGGTGATCTCGAGGTTAAACCAGCCTTATATTCTTAAATTGATCGACTGCGTGAATAAAGTCAAAGAATTGGGCGCTGTCGATCGAAAAGCCTAATCGCCTTTCCTTGCATGGATTGCGTGCAGGCTGGACTCTTTGATCTGTGGTTTCTACTCGGTCGTTACTGATGGTCCCGTTTTTTGAAACCTGACCTGTGAATAAAGTTCATCTAGAATCATCACCGTGATATGAAGAGATCACGTTAACGCCCATGACTATTTTGACCGCTGATGTGGCGGTTAAGTTATGACTACCTAGCCCTGGAGGTATCTGGTTGTATCTAACGGGGCGTCGTGGTGGTAAATGGATGCGAACACCCGTTATCTCGTGGCGCAGTATTGTGAGGTTCAGTATTTGACCACCTCCCGAAATTGTATGACACTTCCCATGCGGCTCTGTTGAAGGCTGAGGTCTGCGAGATGATGAACTAAGCATCTAGCTTTTATCATTAGTATGTATACCCGAGCACAACCCGCATGAACTACCAAAACTAGTTACCCACCAATATGACTGACCATTAGAAGTTTGGATGGAATTGTTTCATTTTTTATTGTGAACCTTAATTTGTGAATGTAGAATGTAGAATGTAGAATGTAGAATGTCCCGAAGATACGAGTGCGTCATCGTCATTCATTCGCTTTGCGACGCCAAACTTTCCACGCTGCATAAGTTGGTCATTTTTTACAAGGATACGCCCCTCCAGCTCTCAGGCCAGAGCGAATAGATAGAAGGTGCCTACCTAGATTATAATACCTACCTCTTATAATATGTGCGAAAATGTGAAGAATGGATGGAACGAACATTCGAGCGGTTGGGGAAAATAAAGAGATTGAAGACATAATAATGATATAAACGTAAATACAGGACAACACCTGAATCCCTTCATGTTTATCTCCCCAGCAGCTTCACACCAGAAGAAATGCGAGATCTGACCATCCATCTACCTAGTACCTACATTTCACCTCTACCCAACATCTCAACAATTATAATAAACTGTATCAGTCGAGTCTCAGAAAAGCTTGACAAGACAGACAATAATAAGCATCACAAGGCCCAAAATGGGACCGAACACAAACTTCTCCTTACTTCCTTTTCCTCAAATACTGACTGTACCTAGGTCGGTCGTCACGCTTCCTTGGATTATCCAAAACTTAATCCCAGCGCTACGAGGGTTGTTTTTCTTCACCAGATCAAATACTCCAAGGTTCCCCGTGGTTGAGGTAGCTGCCCAAAGAGATGAGAGATTAGATGAGTAGACGCCCTAGATCTTGTTGTGATTCCGTGTTGTATAGTATGGTAAACTGCTTTGCTTTGCTTTGGTTCTTTCGTTGAGTAATAAAAGTTGAGTGGTGTGTGTGTTGTGTGGATTTGTGCATTCGCGCATTCAACCAGCGAAAAAGCTTGACTTCGCCCAATTCATATATGTACACTGACGCAAATTTCCAATCCACTTCCACTTCCTCTTTCACATTCATCCGAAGTCCCCACTGTCAAATTGTTTTACCCCCCTCCCCCCCATTTACTCGAGGATCGTATCTTTGTGGAAATTTAAAGAATCACCCCTCATCTTCTACTTACCAGACATAAGGTTACAATTATTTGTTATATCCTCGAGTACATATTCCATATAACAACAAGCTTCTCACCAACATTATCAAAACATCCATCATTCATTCACTCATTTCTCAAACTATACAACGTTATATAAATCAATCATTTGGCTTATATCACGAGATGTCTACATAAGCTATTGGCGCATAAGGCCGTGGGACCAACCACATCAAATCCTAATCATTAAATTTATTCACTACCTACCTACCTAGTACGTCCCTACATACAGATACGCTCGTGTCAGGAGGGGCAAGAGGAAGAGTGAGCGCGCAAAGTATCAGCAGCAAAGCCTCGATCCAAAGTAATCCTCCAACTTCCAACCTCCTCTCAACCAACAAATAACAACAATCTACAACTTCGGGTCTTCGTTTTCTTCTTTTTACAAAAATCCCCTACAACCAACAAATCTACTTGCAAACATACACTGTGTGGTCTCCGGACACATATACGCTTTACCCTTACTTTTTGTGCAATAACTACAGGGTAAACAATTCAAAATGCCTGAAAGAGTTGTTCGCAGCTCTTATCATGACCGAGAGGTCGACTATTATTCCTCCGATGAAGAACGGTCAACCTACGGTCGTTCGAAACCAAATGTTAGTACTTATCGTACCGTCCAACGTTATCGGGTCGCACCTAGTCGAGGCGAGGAAATAGACGACACTCGATCCGTTCGTTCTTCCCATCGAGAGTACGAAACTCGACAGGGTGATCGAGTTGAAGTGGATCGTCGAGTCGAAATTGATCGCGAACGTGAACGATACGAGCCAGAAGTACGACGAACGGAACGCATCGAAGTTGACCGAAGAGTTGAGGTTGATCGCGAAAGATACGAACCCGAGCCAAGACGTACCGAACTTATTGAGGTTGATCGCAGAGTAGAAGTGGACCGATATGATCCAGAAGTCAGAAGAACGGAGCGAATTGAGGTCGATCGAAGAGTTGAAGTTGATCGTGAACGATACGAGCCTGAAAGACCCCGTTCAGCTTTCGACTATGATCGAGCGGTCGAATATCAGAGAAGTACAGTTGAGCGAGCTAGAGAACCCGAACGTGAACGAGATCGCACTAGAACCGTAGTTTATGAGCGGGAACGGGAACGAAGCGGGAGTCCCCTACCTTGGGAACGGCGTCGGAATGATAGACCATGGGAGACGGATCGCGAAACCGATGTCACAGTCGAAAAGACAATCGCTCGACGTCATAATGAACCCTATGAACTCGAAAGATATTCCCGAGAGACCGAATACTATGATCGACCAGAACCTACCCCACCACCAATTATCATTCGACAAAGAGCTCCAGAACCCCAACAAATTATTGTTCAAGAAGCGCCAAGCCCCGCTCCAATTATCATACCTCAAATTGCGCCAGAATCACAGCGGGTTGAAGTTATTGAAAGAAAGACGGAGATATAACAAGAAATCGTTCCACGACCTGAACCACGCAGAGAAGAGGATGAGTACTATTACCGCCGAGATGTTCGTGAGGTTGGTGGTAGAAGAGACCGAGACGATGATTATGATCGTCGTTACGATGATGGATATGATAGTGAAGGTTATGTCATACGAAAAAAGGTTGTCAAGAGAGAAACACGCAGTCGCAGTCATAGCCCTCTTCACCGAAGACATTTGGCAGAAGGTGCCTTAGCTGGAGTTGGCGCTGCTGCTCTTTTGGCAAGCCACAAGGACAAGCAAGGATCTGAAATTGCCCATCGTGGTAGAAACGTTATTGGTGGAGCTGCTTTTGGTGCGATTGGTGCCGAAGTAGTTACTAGAGCACGCAGTCGTTATCGCGATAGTCGTGAGGGCAGGAGCAGGTCACGATCAAGCAGCCCACATGGTCATCATAAGTTAAAGACTGCCCTTGGTTTGGCAGCTGCTGCAATTGCCGCTGGAGCTGCTGTCAAATATGCCCAGAACAGAACTGCAAACAAGGAAGAGTTGATTCGTGGCCGAAGTCGACAAAGAAGTATGTCTCGTGGTCGCCGCTATTCTGATGGCGATGAATATTGGTCTGATGAGTACGAAAAGCGGACTACCATCATACGCGATGCAAGTAGAAGCAGAAGCAAGAGCATACATGCCGACCCAGCGCATCGTAAGAAATCCATGGCAAAAGCTGGAGCTGGAGCTGCTATAGTCGCTGGTGTCGCGGAGCATCTCCGGAATAAATCCCGAAAGCGTAGTGGTCAACGATCGCAATCACGAATTCGAACTGCTGCGGAGATAGCTGGATCAGGTCTTGCGGGTGCTGCAGTGGCCGGTTTGTATGAGAATAGAAAGGCCAAGCAGTAGGTTGAGGAGGATGATGTATACGAGAGACGGGAGAGAAGAAGAAGCAGGACTAGGAGCAGAACTAGAAGCAGGTCGAGAGCCAGATCTACATGCGTATATTCTGATCCAGGTGTTGACCCATAATTAGGCATGGTTCAGTACGGTACTGAACCTGTATACACGCACCAGCAGCCAGCACCATTCGATCGACCTAACGAGTACGATCCAGCTGTCGCGGCGGCCGCAGCTGGAGCTGCTTACGGTGCTACCAGACGTAGTCGAAGTCGATCACGCCGACACAAACGAGATTCATCTAGCGAAGATGGAGAACGACCACGATCGCGATCACGAAGTAGAAGCCGTAGCAGAGTACGAGATCTTGCTGCTGGTGCGTTGGGTACAGGTGCGGCCGCTATTGGAATCAATGAATATAGGAAGAGAAAAGAGAAAAAAGAGAAGAAAGAGAAAAAGGACGCAGAAAAACATGAGCGTGAGCGCGAACGAAGACGTGAGGTCCCCCAGCACTCTAGATCAAGTTCCCGCTCGGTTTCCCCGTCGGAAATAAGATCGTCTCTATCCAAAAGATTTTCAAATCTTATCCCCAAAAACCCCGAATGATCTTGTTATTTCATTTTCACGTCCATAGGTACTTCCAATATCTGTTAAATCATTTGTTCGAGTGGCTCGGCCTCATGTATCTCTTTCTTTCGTACTGACATTCGTTTTGAATCAGGCTATGAAGACGAAGCACCTGAAAGTTACTACACGAATTTCCGTGATGAGACATATTCGCCTTCGCCGCCTCACGCTTCAGGAGGCTCATACTATCCTGAGAATAATGCATTCCCGCCACCTCCTCCTTCTAACCCAGAAACTTTCACCCATCATGGAAATAAATCTACACCTTTTGTTAATGAAATCCCTCCTATTCCTCCTTACAATCCTCAAGACTATGCAAGTCAACGCCCTACCACTCATGATCCTCATCATTACCCACCTTCATCCAGAATTCCTGGTGATAATGTGAGTACTCATCAATCTTCGAATCCCGAACCTTTTATGACAGTACCTCCTCATACAAGAGAGGAGTCTTATTTCCCTTTTCATGAAACCTCTCCACCTCAAACTGATCATGTTTACGACCGGGAGGGTGCGTTGCTATTATTCATTCCTTTCCATGTGTACAACATAATTGTTATGCTTCATCAATATACTAACCCTTATTTTTCTAGATCGTCTAAATGTTCCAAAACCATCAACACCCGATTCACCCTTGACACCAATCGAAGCTACCCCCTCAAACAAATCTGTCATGTTCGCTCCTCTATCTCCCACTTCTTCCCGTCGCTTAGAACGTATACGCAATTCTAAAGCTGATCAATCAACTTCCACGGTAAATACATATGAACAACCCAATCCATCTTCGGATCGTCGTTATAGAAGAAGACGAAGACGTAACTCGGATCCTTCTTCTGATCGACCTTCCAGACCTCGTAAACACCGTAAACATAAGAAAGGAAGACATGGTGATGAGAGTGATAGTGAAAAAAGCGAGGATGATGACGTGGAGGTGTTGCCAGCAAGGTTTGATAGAGATGGGAGACCGTTGAGTTGGAGTAGAGATGGGAGTGGGAGTTGCGAAAGAGAAAGAGATATTGCGAAGGAGTTTGGCGGTGGGAATGAAATGGTTGAGAGGGTGGTTAGGTGTGTGGGAGATGTCGTTGCGGGGAAACAGACGTGGGGGGATCTTTTGATGGGGTTTGTTAAGGAGGGTGGGTTGGCGGGAGGTTCGAGTCGTGGTTCGGTTGCGGATGCAGAGGGTGAGGAAAGGGAGAGGGAGAGGAGTAGGGGGAGAAATGGTAGGAGAGCTAGTAGGAGTAGAGGGAGAGATAGGGATAGGGATAGAGACATCTAGGGATTGGATATAGCGGGTGTGCTTTCTTTCCTCGTTTTTTCTTTTTGCTTTTTGCTATTTTTCCTTTCTGCGATACTTGGGATGGGTAATGATGTCACGGCCGTGGAAATAATACCTTTTCTTACTCTTGGTTTTGCAATGGATTTTCTGCGTTGGATTTTTTGTACTGGATTTATTTCGTTGTTTTTTTCTTTTAGATAACGTAGTTTATCATCGAGTGGGCTATATCATCGAGTGGGCCACTTTCACCTCAATTAATACCTTCAATTTCATATTATTCAACAACCATTAAATCAATTGATTAAAACTATTAAGAATCTAAC
>PQXJ01000765.1:0-10695 GCA_004786225.1 Botryotinia narcissicola | reverse complement strand
AGCTTTACCGCTGAGCTAAAAGCCCAAAAGACTAGGAGGTAGAACTAGAAGTTCTACCTTACTCTCACATATATAGCAGGACAGGACAGGACAGTACAGGACAGGACAGAAAGGGCCTAGTGTCACCCCGTGACAGAATGTTTGAAAGTATTTGAATATTTAGAATTATTTGAATGTTTAAGATTAGCTAAATGTTTATAAGAAGTTGAATATTTAAAAGTAATTGAATATTTAGGATTAGTTGGATGTTAAGATTATTTGAATATTTAAGATTATTGGAATGTTTTTAACAAATTGAACATTTAAAAGTAGTTGAAAATTTGTAGATATTTAAATATTAAAGTCAATTGAAAAATTATGAGCATTTGAATATTTATAAGCATTTGGATATTCTACAAATCATTAAACAATCACAGGCACTTGAACATTCAAGATAGTTTGAATGCTCAGAGTCAATCAGGCATCCTAAACGACTCAAACAATCAAAGCAGTTCAAGTGTTCAAATGTATCTAATTGTCTATCCCATTCTAGCATTCAAGTTGATTACAGACAATTAAATCGTTTGAATGTGCAAGTGCTTCCAAGTAACTCAATGGCTCTTAACAACCTTAAGAAGTTGAGAATACAAGATGGGAAAGAACTATGATCGTTATTTACAGGTATGTAAGAAATTTTTCGAACGCTTTACAATGCTTTTCTCTCTTTGTACCAAAGTGATCCAATTTTCAAATCAATTCAAATCAATTCAAAGTCTAAATTTAAATTCAACAATCAAAATGTATTTCATGGGAGCATTTACGTTGCTTGCGGGGTTACTGTCCCTCGCTTTTCAGTCGATCAAGAAGGTCGATTCTTATTTAACCTTCGTCGAAATTGGCATCTTCGTTACTACGTGGGTGGTCACCGGTAAATGGGGCCTGGGAGCCAATCTTGTTTGGGAACTACTCTTTGCGCAGAGTCTGGCGACTTTGCTATTTACCGTTGACTGGGTGGCTTTCTTGATCGATAAGCCCCTTTCGAGGGATAATGTAATTCGCTGGGCCGTGTGCAATATAGTACTTTGCGGTTTTTCCCTTTTGACAATGGTGTACCTGTGGAAGACATTAGGTCTTTACAAGGAGAATACTGGAGATAGAGTTTCACTTATTGTGACTCTTGTGGACGTTCTCTTCAACCTTGTTGTCATTGCTCGGGCAACTTCAACCAATTAACCCTAGAGGGGTCACCTGGGGGTCGCGCCCTGGGGCAGTTGCATGGTACTGTTCTGGATTCGACCATGCTTGCACCGAATCCAGCGGCCAAGGGACCGAATCCCGAGCCCCTACAGAGTTCGATGTTCACGGTCGTTGTTGGGCGTTAGTATTCGAGGGGACTGTCAATCATCACCAGACACCCCAGGATTGTCAATCATCACTAGACTTTCCATAAGTTCGAGCTGGGATTTACCTTGCGAACGCGAAGAACAATGAACTCAGATCTGATCGACCAATTAGCTGCATGGGAAGCCAAAGACGGTCAGATCGCCTCCTACCAATCATTTCAGCATTGGTATATGCTGTTTGAGAATCATCGCGATAGATTATCAAAAATCTTCGCCGGTAGGAGGTTTCATTTTGGATATCATCATCACACTTAGATGTCCTTCCTTTGGATATTATCCTCACCTAGATATCCTTACTTTCGAAAACTCCATTCATTCGAAACCCCCTCTACCAAAGACACTCTCCAAAACATACATCAGCCAGACGTTTCCGGCAAAATTTCTTCATCAATGTCTTCCAGCTCAAGACATACCATCAATCCAGTCTCAATATTTGAAGTCAAAGCTTTGAAACTCCTAGTTTGTTTAGATTGCCATCTCAATATCCTGCGATTATCCAAGCCTATTCGTCGTCATTCTGACCAGATTGTACAAAAACTTTTCTCTCAATGTCAAGATTAAAACCCAAAAATCCAATATCCGAGCAGAGCTGATTCTTTGAGCTGCTTCGTCACTATCTAGCCAGGTTCTGAACCCGCAATTCAAGCAGAGAAGATTCGTTTCCTTGAACTCAGCACTTTGGTAAATACTCTTCCGTTGATATCATTCTCCATTCCGAAGAAGAAGAATCAGAACTTTGCAATGATTGGTTTTTGGAATTTGCCATCGGAATGCCCTGTTTCATCGACTTCATCCTCCATGGGAGCATCCTGTTTCTCAGAAAGGGTTTCGCACACCGAACTCCCTTCTTACTGATGTATTGAATCATGGGAACCAAACTGCTGATTTGCATGGAAAACTGACTTCGTCGCAACACTTTTTGCATGCATACGCCAGAGGATTGAGATAAACACTTCATCGCAACAATCCAGATGTTGAAAGCACTCTTTTCATCAGAAGATTGTGAAATTGAAGTACGCCTCACTGCATCATACCTTACTTTGAGATGATATTGAATTGGAATTTTGACCTTCGCTTCGTTTAAATGCTTCATGTATCGAAAAAGCATTGTGCAAAAGAATGGACACGGAATTGGAACAATAACTTCTTTGAAACAATCTCTGCATCGAAATGCTATGAATTTGGAAACTCAACATTTTCTTTATGAAATGTTGTGGAATTCGAAATATTCACCTCATTGAATTGCAATGAAATTGGAACGAGATTGGACTACTCCCCTGATCGGGGTGGGATATTTTTATTGGATCACCCTTTTTGAAGATGCTATGAGCTTGAATTACTCATTTCATCATGGGAGGGTACATTTAAAACACTTAAAACACTATCTACATTCTTCACCCCCTTATTGGAACGCTCATTGACTCTGTTTGGATCATTGTCACATTGGGAATTTCATGGGAAGGATCTCATTGTTGAGAAGTTTGGATTTTGAAGCGTCGTTACAAGGGAGATACTTTCTCCATTACAACACAGCTTTTAGCGTTACTATAGCACGACTTAACACGACAGGCATTGAGAAAGATTTCTCAGTCAGCATGTTTGTTGAAAAAGTCTCTTCAATGGCAACTCCTAACAAGCAACAGTTAAACAGGCAGCACGAGTGTCTTCCTCTCGAATTATCGGTGATCGTAGAGACACGACCATTTAAAATGTGTTGGACATCCTCTCAATTACAACTTTATCTTGAGACAAGAGGCGATTCGAAGATGGTAGTTATTTGAAAGGGTCTCAAACTTAGATTTACGAGCGTCTCTGTTGGTGAGAAACTCAAGTATCTTCGCCGAGACTCGCAAGTCAAATTTCGATCCTAATACGAACGTTAGCTGCGATGAAAATTTGAGGGACTGCAGATTCCTCTCCTTCAAGGAACTTTCTGTTTTCAGACACTATCTATCTATTTGATTCTATCGAATTGGAATTCTCCGTTCGTTAGGATGTATCCTTCTGTTTAGATGACACTGAGATTGGTCTTTTAGACAGCGAATCCACTGGCTAGAACAGCATTATGTCAAAACCGAGCTTCCGGCTTGTTAGTTTGGAATTTTGGAAATCAATGCATCGATTACCACCTTAGAGTTCATACGGATTGAACATTCGGATGGATTATGTTTGTAATAAATAATGCCGAGCTCGGTGTCCTTCCTTTCCAAACATACAATCGAACTATTCGAACATCGAAATAATGGACTACTCAAAGAATTAATGGAATAAGAATGAACATAGCTTGAGGAAATTATTTTCGACTTTCCGGATACAACTACCTTTTGTTTTTCTGGCTGACATTTAGATAGTGACGTCGAAGATATCTCATAGCACGAATCCAGCTGTCTCCACTTACTCTTGGCGCTTCTAGTACACAGGATTCATTGTACTGTCGACATGATACTTTGGGTCGTCCACGTCATTATGTAAGTCTTGGTTTACTCGAAGTCAAATCTTGGTATTCCCAGCAAAAAAAGCATTTGAATTTTTCGGATTTCGACACCGGAGAAGTGGTCACGATATGTGTATCATGATTCATTGAGGTGAGCAAATTTGACAAATTCCATGCTAAGATCAAAACAATTTGTGAGATTACCAGAATTGAATGATCTTTTGTTGTAAAGCTTACATTCGATTCAAAATTTGCTTGGAGCTCAAACCTGTATACATGACAATCAGTATATTCCGATTGTTCGTGCTATACTAGCTTGAGTCCGTCGTAGAATTTAGGTCCACGCTACCCACGATCCGATGTTTCATACAAACTTGGGAATTATTATAAGTACATCAAAATTTCTCTTCATTCACTACCTCATTCCTCAGCAAAGCATCACAATTTTCTGATTTTGCTACAACGTTAAAGGTACTGTACTTGGTCTTATGACTTCAGAGTTGAATGAATCGAAGATAATAATGGTTGAATTTAGGTTTCGAATTGATCAGAACAAGGATTTAAAATGCCCCTCGACAAGCTTATTCCATTTTACGAATTCATCGCCTACTTTGTGGCACTCTTGTCTGGATGGCTGATTTGTTCAGAATTTAGCCGTGGCGGTTATAGAGGGGGCGAGAGCCGGATGCGAGCAAAGCTACTGTTGCAACTATTACAGATGTCTCCAGAGGGACGATCTGATAGAATCTTGGATCTCTTCTTCTTTGTGCTTTCTGACAAGACAAACGAGGTACCTGAGTAATTTCTTTCCGAGATTCTCGAGCATCTCTAACGACGAATTGGTGGCACAGAAACTGTTCAAAGAAGCTAATGGTTCCGGACTTTGACCACAGACGAACTTGACAGATATATTTACGTGCAGCGTAGAGTGAGTCCAAGTCGTCGACGTAATTTTCCATTAGAAATCAAAGAGAACTGGAACATACCAACTGTGGAGCGTCCAATGGGATTTGAGAAAGAGATTTCCAGGGTTCAGAAGCTTATTGAGGAGTACAAGAAAGGAATGTCGTCATTGAAAGCAAAGATGGCGGAAAATACTGATCTTGAAAAAGGGCTTTGATGGGAGAGATGAGAAATTGGTATGTCGTCATGGGATTAAGCAGATAGAGAGGTACAGTATGAAGAGGTTCGATTTTTCACGTGTTACATTATCTGATATATCGCCTGGTTGTATCCCGGAAGTCGTGAGGAGAATCTAAGTTCGTTGGTTGTCCATCCGCATGATTCCATTCAGATAACTAGCAAGAACTTCAATAAAAGATAGACTCTTGAAATAAAGCCCATCTCTCTTCAGATGTTTTTGTATGTCGTACCCAGTGACAACCGATTCCTCTTCATTATTATGAAATCTTCAGTATCTGATAAATCCACAAAATATGCTACTCTTGTTTATGATTACCCTCCAATAAATGATACAAGGACCTGCTAAATACCAAATCACTCTATTCAACAATTAGAATTGTCAGAGGCATATAATCAAAAAATTCAATGTCGGCCTCGGGCTCAATGCTCTGAGCCAGTAAGAAGTATTCAACGCATCAAAAGCTGCAAAGTCCGAGGAAATAGGACTTAAAAAAGATCTGAAGGAGCTAATGGCAGCGAAGAGGGCTGAATGGCAGTCACGAGTTGATTGTTGACTTTCTTGGTAAGTAAGTTGGGGTAGAGATTTGGTATTGGGTGATGGTCAGATTTTACTCTGCTGCGAGTGAAGAAAGTTTTGCGGTTTTGTTCTAAAGAACCTCAATGTTGAAGACTGAGTCATAATTGTTTAGAGAACACTCGGCATGGAATTAACTGGGATTTGCTACTATTTCCGAATTTTCATTACCGTATTCATATGTATATATATTTGCATTATCGAGAGCGTTCCTCATCAAGGAGAGATACTCGGCACTAGGATAATGTATGGCAATTGAATTGAGCATTCCATTTATATAGGGAATTGCAATAGAGCTTGGTAAGGCTTTGATTAGAAATTGAAGAGAGCTATCAGGAGAATAACTTCCAACAAAATAGTCGGACATACAGATAATTAAGAGAGATATCGATTCCGTAGACGTCGGTGCGAATGGATTGCTCACAAGAACAGCCATTACAGGGATATGAAGTGCATAGGCCGTTAATGGGAAGAAGAATAGTAGTAACTGTAGTAAGCGAGTCGAAACCAGGAACGGCTAACATCACTTCAATATACATATTTGATAGTTAATCCTGTTTAATTCGGGGTTTCAAATCAAGGCCTAAACTTTTCGAAGTCGATATCTGTTGTCTCATCATATGGAAGGGGCACAGCCACGTACCGTAATAATACCAACATTCAGGATCGCACGTGATGTAAAGATTTGATGCTGGTGGCAGGGGCTTGTTTGATCTGGGGAAGGGGTATCATGATGAGAACTTGGGGCGCATCGGCCTGGAAAGGGAAAAGAAAGAAGGTGGTATATTTACAAGAAAGGATGAGGTATAGAGTTCTGGCATAAATCAATGATTTGGGGAAATCTTGCCGATTGATGGATATAATGAAAACTCCGACCATCACGCAAGCCGAGCATCGAATATGCTATTTCTCAAAGGTGTAAAGTCCACTCTAGTTGATTGTTTCAGTTGCGTCGCAGACTTCAACGTGGAAGATGGGATGAATATCATGAATATCAACCAGAGAAAAAGAAACCGAAAGAGACAGCTTATTTTTCAGTGTTGGAAGCAGTAAGAGTTGCAAAGTAGCGAATCAGTGAACCTAAACCACAAGGTTGCGACACTGAGTAAACTCAGTACACTAGAGCAAAGAAGGAAGTCTTGAAAAATTCGATTAATGTGAGATAATCAGGAGATTGGAAAAGTGTGGACGACTTTCATGGGGGGAAAAGATTGTTTAATAAGCTTTAATCTGCGTTTTTATGTGCTGTAATAGTCAGAAAAGCTCCCCAAAATATGAAGCACAGTCTCATAATTGACAGCTTTAGGACTTGCATTCAAAAGCTGAATGCATCAATCTGAAATTTAGAGTTCACCCAAGATCTCATCCGATTTTAAAACATACCGAGCAATCCAGTTTATAGTTTCACAGTCTTTTACTACACCTTTCAGCAACAAAAAAAAACAGACCATACGAGTATCGACTCGTATATGATAATAAAATCATACTCTATAAATTAGCCTATCATAGCAACAATGATCATGATATCTAAATCTGCTGACTTCCTATTTTCAAGTTAGCTCCCGATCTGAAAGGCCTCTAAACCGTTATTCAAAATGATTATTGACGGAGTCGCTTATTTTCGACTAAGATTCTAGTTAGAGTACGTCGCAAGACTTAGGTCTACAGAAAAATTTGGTTATACCAGACTGAGATTTTCGATTATTTAAATCCAGTATAAAGAAGATTTCGGTGCAAAAAATGTTGGCTCAAGTTTTTTAATCAAATCTTTTATCCAATTTCAACTCCAAATTCCGATAGTCTCCAAAAAAAAAAAATCATTTGACTATAGCGAATCAATCTTATTAATCTTAAAAAAATCTTATTTAACTATTTTTACTATCAAAATTTTTATTGGATTTGTAAAAAAGTATTTATTATTTTGGTTTTATTCAAAAATTTGATATTATTATGTAAAAAGTATTCAAATAAGGAAATTATTCTAATATATTCAAGATTTCAGTATATCTCAGTCCGGTATAGCCAAGTTTTTCTGTATGCTATTCACGAGACGAATATTACCACGCACAATCGCTTTTTCCGAAACTCCCTATATAATTCGCAAGTTCATACTTGGACATCAATAAAGGTCGTTGTATTTACTTTGGAATCAAATCAAAGGGACTTTTTTCACTTCTAAGCTCCTAGCTCATACGATAACAACACAACAAGAGCTTTTCGATCAGCTAAATACAATTGTTCTACAATCGATAAGCATAATAGGTTGAAGATGTTTATCTATTGGTTTATCTCAATGGCGTCTTTTGGGTTCATGCTCATCTTGGTTGTTTATGGCTGGAAATTAGATCAAACACATACATATTGGCATTTCGAGCGTAGGATGCGAGCAAAAGTTCTCAATGAACTGTTGAAAATGCCTCCGGAGGACCGATCGAAAAGAATTCTGGATTTGTGCTTCTTCGTCGTAGCGGATAATGAAGCCACGCAGTCTCTCTTACAAGATGATGTACTTCCAGAAGTTTATGAACATCTCGAGAAAAAAATGCGTCGGAATGAGGTGGAGGGAGGGAAATTTCACGATTTTTTACAGTTATTTTCATTCGTAAAATACAAATACCTAGTTCCGAGAGTTCAGAAGCAGATTGATGAGTATAGAAAAAGAGAGCAGGATATGAATGAGTTGAAGGGAAGGACATCAAAGAATATATCGGAATCGAGGAAAGAAGTGGAGGAGAGTATTGACCTTGAGAAAGGAATTAAAAGGAGAGCTCTTGGGTAGAATACGTATTAGTAGCGAAAGGTGATACATTCAATACCTATCCTTTAAAGATTGATATTTGATATATTACACAAGTTACTCTAAAATACGAGGCGTATATAAATAGGGCCCAATGATTGAGATTTTTTGTATTTCTGTACTATCTGTTTCAACTTTCCTTGCCACATCTCTCATTTTTCTGGCAGTTAGAGCCCTACATATCTGTCGAGTAAATCAATATCATAAAGAGACATACTAATAATACAGTACAATCCCAACTCCTTCCTAACGAAAGTGATTCTCGATTCTCGATTTCGATTTCCGACCCCTGCTCCTTCCTGGTAAAGATAATACTGATTCACAAGAACGTGAAAGACCAAAGGAAAAGGATATTAAGAATAAATATAGATATACTACGTAACTAAAAGCAAAGAAGGGCCGGGCGGTATAAATGCGATTTTCTCTCGAAGCTTAGCTCTCCCCTCTTCATAATTTATAACATCATTTTTAATAATTCGATCCTTATTGTATCCAGAAGAAAGGTTGCATGAGTGGGTGGATAAAAAGTTGTATCTTCTGAAAGAGGTAGTAAAAGAGATGATCCCTTTATACTTCATTTATTTACTAATCTGCAGGAAAGCACCCTCTTCAGCATCGATCTTCCTTCTTTTCGCAGCTTTACTCCGTGACAAGGATAGTATCTTTCGGCTGTCCCAGTGTGCGACCCCCGGGTTAACCCGCTCTGAGGTCTGTCGATCTACAATCTCTCGCAAATCTTTCTCGGTTCATCATCTCTTGCTTCGCTTGCGCTTCGGTCGCTCGCAATCGAATTACAGCAAGGACGAGAAGGCAAATATCGAAAATGCCAGAATCAAGGAAGCAAGCTCGCGTAGACCTTCCTTCCACTTAGGACTCTCCTTCTTCTTCTTATGATCGATATACAATATCTTTATCAACGTGAGGCCAGCAACAAAAGAATTGAATATGGTAAAGCCAAATTCCGCGGCGCGAAGACAATAGGAGAACAGGGTGACCAGGTTCAGAACGAGGAGGATCGAGGGAAAACACCGACAGCACAGCGAGGCGGGCTGCAGGTCCGTACCAAGGCTTCACTTGCTGGTAGCCCAGCAAGAAACCTAAAAAAAAATCAACAATTGCAAGACGGGAAAGAAGACATTGGTCTTGGAATACCAATTCTTCAAATGACTCCAGAAGTCCGGAAATTGTAATTCTTCAATTCTCTAACACACAGAAGAAGAATTCGGTTTTAGAGTACCAGTTCTTTGGATGGCCCTCGGCAGCCTGAGAGCAGCTGTTCTCCAACACACGGGAGAGGAAAATTTCGGCTCGACGAACAGCCCGGAAAGTCATGGTGGGAGAAAAAGGAGGAGAATGGGAGTTTATTGGATTGGAATTGGAAATTGGGATTGGAAATTGGAATTTTGTATCACTTTTGGTACCACATGTACGTTGAAGAGGAAAAGGATTGAGACGCATTCGAGAGCTCAATATATACCTGTAAACATTGATGATCGTTCTTTCCTTCCCTCAAATTTCCCAAGTTGTCAAGAGCCATCGAGTGCTTGGACGGACTTGCACATTTGAATGATTTGATTGTACAGATCCATTTCGTGACATATATGGTCTTGAATATTCAATAGCCTGTCAATGTTTAAATGCCTGTCGATGTTCAAGTACTTAACAATGTCCACATGCTTATGAATATTTGTTGGGTTGACTTAGTAAGGGGATGTATTGGGTTTAATAGTATTATAATTCATGTCTGCCCCCTTCGTACGAAGGGGGCATTGCTAAGCTATAGTGCGTAAGTGGGGGAGAACGTGACATGTTCTCAATCACGTGTTCCAACAATATTTAAGTGTTTATTGATATCTAAGTTCTTATTGGTATTCAGATTCTTGTTAATGTTCAAGTTCTTATGAATGTTTGAGTGCTCTTTAATATCTGAGTGCCTTTGAATATCTGAGTGTCCATTAATAATTAAGCAGCTTTGAGTGTTCCAACTTTTTGTAAATATTGAAATATCTATAAGTGTTTATGAATTTTTGAATATTTATGGTTCTTAGAATTTTCAAGTATAAATATGAAATAGTCCTCAGATCCTTCTTTATTTTTCAATAATAATCTTTTTCCTTATTAAACTTAAACTCATTCAAAATATACAACATTCAATAGAAATATATATTAATTCAATAAAGATATATAAACTCCCGTATTTCAGTATATTACCAATATAATCACTTTTATATAATATATACAAATTTAAATATCATTAGCTATTATACATACTAATATATATATTATACTCCTAATTTATTTATTTATTTATTTTATTTTACATCCAGGGGGCAAGCCGCAGGGGCTCGCCACGACCTCCCCGGGG
>PQXJ01000764.1:0-10732 GCA_004786225.1 Botryotinia narcissicola | reverse complement strand
GATTACTTTGATTATATAATAAATATGTATAATAATAATAAACTAGATTGACTTAATATATAATTATAAAAATCATACCTACCTTATATACCCTAATCAATCAACAAAATCACTTAATTAGATATTAGGGTTTACATATGAATTAAATAGAACACTATATAATGATCATAGGAATAGGCACTTCGAGAAGCGCCATGCTCAGTCACGTGTTGTTGCACAAGACGGTGAATTCCGTGACATATAATATTATAGAAAAGGAATGGAAATGAGCTTGTCTTTGAGTATATTGAAAGTGTTTTAATAGATTTCATTGAAATGGAATTTGATATTTGTTTTTGTGAATTTGCTAAGGGGTTTTGCTATTATATTATAATCCTTGATAAATTGGTAATAAAAGTTATAAAAATCTAAGAACAATTGAATATTCTTTATAATAATAAGATAAATCCAACTAGCAATTATTTCGATCTTTTCTGGGTTTATTTGTATACTTTCTATAAAAATAATAAAATCTAAATATTTTATATACTTAATGTTAAATTCGCATTTTTTGAGATCTGCTTGGAGACTAACAAATTCAAGTCGCTTGAGGATATGCTTAACATTTTTCTTATATTTTTTTTCATTTTCAAAATAAATAATAATATTATTTAGATAGATTATATAGAAGTTGTCTAAATAGTTAAATAGAATATTATTCATATATTATTAATAAGTTATGGGGCTGTTTATTAATCTGAATGGTAATATTTTGTATTTATATGAATTATATCGAATATAAAAGATAGTATATTCTTTAGAAGCTGAATCTATGCAAATGTAATAGAATGCTTATCGGATATCTAACTTCATATATATCTTCGTATTAGCAAGTTATACAAGCATCTCGTCAATAAAAGATAAAAGGTATTTGTTTTTGTGTGTTAAAGAATTAAACAAGCGAAAATCTATACAAAATCTCAAATTACTATTTGGCTTTCTCACAAAGAAAATCAGCATTATAAATAGGATTTGGCTTGATTTTATAAATCCTTTCACAAGGTTTTTGATAATGTATTCTTTAATGATTTTAAGTTATTTAAAGGACATTTTATATAAAGGGCTGTATTTGAAAGCTTTCTTACTCTCTCCTTCCAATATAATCTTATGATTATATAATCGAGAGGGAGGTAAAGTGTTCGACTCTTGCTTGGAAAATGCTAGGTGGTACGGCTGGTAGGGTATAGGTATAAGCGGTTCTGTTTCAATATCTATGATAACACAATTGAGGGCAGCTATGATTTCTGGTTCAGAATTCTTCAAAGCGGCGATTGTAATAGAAAGGTGATATTCAATCTCTTAATTAGAATATTTAAGTAATATGATATAATCGATCTCTTTGTAGATTACTGTAAAAATCTCATGGTCCTTATTCTTCTTATAAATGAGTTGAAATTGTATTAGTTTGAGTATATAAATATCGAATATATTGGAGATGCGGAGAAGTAATAATTTGTAAATAGTTTGAATAGAAATTTTAGAAAGAGCAGATTTCTTCCTCAGATTCATTGAAATTTAAGTTTCAGTAGGTATCGAAAACACTTCCCTAATATCTTGAGGAAGGGTAATAAGTATCTCTAGGAGAATTATTGTTATACTCTGTCGACCGCTATCCAGCTAGTATTATATCTTGTCTAATTAGGTATTCCGATTATTAGCGTTTTGTTATCTCAATCAACTGATTCTAGAAGCTTGAAGGCTGTTTTTAATTAAAGATATGTTTTTTGATAAGGAAATAGTAGAAGGATATTTTATGGGCCAATTAAGATATCGATTGAAGTAATCTAGCTTAACTCGAGCTTTTATTAACTATATACAATCTAGGATTGTATTATATAAATTTAAATCGATAATAAGAAATGGCACAAATGATTATTATCGGATATTATTATAAAATTAAGAATTGTATAATAAGTAATAGCTTTGTCTTTTATATCATTATAGTTTTTAACTTTAATAATAATATTAAATAGCAAAATACAGGATTTAAATATAGGAAATAATATTATAAGAAATATCTTATCAATAAAAGCATAACTATTCACTCCAGAATCTATAAAAGCTTAGGTTTTATATAAATATCCATTCTTTGAAAATATATAGAATAGATTTATAGAATCATCTCCTATTAGTTTTGTTAAATTGAGGAATCTTATATTCCGGATTATATTTAGATAGGAACTTTGGTTTAAGCATTTTGATTTAAATATTGGTTTTCGGTATTGCTAATAGACTCGATAGTTTCCGCTTGCGCTTTTAGATTTATATTCTTCTTGGTATTTTCTTTTATATTGTAGAACTCTTTGTTATCTCCAATCTCTTGAATTTCGGCTATAACACTTATATTATCTGTGTGTAGAGTAAAACTGTGATTTATACTTGATATAGAAATAGTAATATTACAATTGAAGCTGTTTTCTGGAGATGGAATATTATTTGGCTTAAAAGTTCTTATATAGTTAGTAGGAATGTAAGGGGGATATTAGGTTTGAAACTAAGTAAATAAATTCAAATTATCTAATGAGTGGGAAGTGCTTCTAGGGGTAGTCAACAAATTAATATTACTAGGTAGCTTTTTAAAAAGTATTTCTTTAGTTGTTTTATAACGATTATATTTTTGAAGAGTAATTTCAAGTTTATCGATCTCTGTAAGTTTTTTAGCTAGATCCTTAGTAATATAATATTCTCTAATATAAAGGTTAATAGCTTATTAAAGGAAATTGAATATTTTTCTTTCCAGATTGCAAAAAAGCGTTCTTTAATTGATGATTTCTGTTTATATAACTAATAATCTAAACCTATAGTATTATACTAAGAAGTTTCTATATTGTACATTATTAGACATTACCTAGTGTTTATATTCAGTTCGGGTATGATCGGCTTCAGCCGGGTTCTTGTAAATGGCTGTAAGCTGATTAATCAATTGCTATCCTGTTAAGTGGAGTATTTTAGTATATAATATGAATATATATTCTTATACCTTTTTTTCTATTTAATTTACTATATAAGATTATTGTTGTATTTTTAAGATAAGCGAATTTTTGTAAAGTTTGAGTTGCTCAATAATCAATAGTTATTATAGGCTTGCTTTCGGCTTTATATCATTTTTGAGTTTGGATGAAAGATTGTTAGGCTTTGGAATGTATGGATTCTTTATTACAATAGTAGATAAACGAGAATAAGGTTTTTAGTGAATTTATAGATTGTAAGGGGTTGCGATTAATAGCGAATGAGGTCTATTACTAATACTCAGAAGAGATTGTCATAAAGAATAACTTTATAAATATAGGGTTTTCTTGTTTTTCTTTTTTCTGGTAATAGAAGATACCTTCTCAATAAAATCGATGGAAATATTAGAAATTCGAATTTCGCAATCTGCAAGGGAATCTATATAATATTGCTATTATTGTCTTAGAGGTTGAGATGAGTAAATAATATTAGAACTACTTTATAATAATTCGTTTCTGAGTTTTGCAATTTCGTTCTATAGCTTTTTCATTATTAATATTTACTTTTTCTAATCTAAAAAAAAAATCTTTGGTTTTTTATCCTTAAGAGTTAATATCTTAATTGAGGAATTGTTTCTATGTTACAATGGATTAGTAACAGGCTGTAGAATCACTGACTTATAGGCTATAATAGTATTATAGGCCTCAGTGATTCAGCTGCAGTATATTGGGGGACACTAAGCACCCAAGAGAAACCTCAGTCATGTATATATTATTAGTCATAGGATAACCAAGAAATCTAGAATATAGTTTCCAGGATAATAGGTTCTAGAAAAGATATAATATATTAAGCAAAAAGGCTTTATTAGGATTAGTAATGTTCTAGGGGATTAGTCCTTGGATAAAAGGATAAGTTAGGACAATAGGAATTATAGGATAAATGTTATATGATCAAAAGCCAATCGACTTATCGATTGACTTACTGATTGACTTGTCGATCGACTTCAATACGAAGGTTTATATAGGGAATGGGTTTTATTATAATGTAAAGCTTTGTGCTCAAAAATAATTATTAGTTTTATTATTATAGTTATAAGAATTGTAATTAGTTATAATCTATTGAATTTCTATTTGAAATCTAATCTAAACCATCTTGAGAGAATTCTAGACATTTCCACGTAATTCTAGAGGCAGTTTCTGTAATACTTTGAGTACCCTTTTTACTTCAAGTATTGATTTAATATCAATTGCCAGTATGGCAGCCAATAGTTTTTTCAGAAGCTAATAGGTCTTAGTAAGCAACTTCAATAATATCGAAATAACTAATACTCCCAAGGAAATCATTATTAACGAAATATTCAAGATTGTCTTACTAGATAAGTATTAAGGAAATCAATAGGAACTCGATATCTTCTTATTATAATTCGAAATCTATTTTAGATTCAATTAAGACAAATTCACCAAAAAGGTATCTAAGAATATTTGAGCTATATTATACCTCAAAGGCAAGGTAGGCAAATTGATTTAGTTATATCTATGCGACTATTTCGAATATGATGATAGGGAATGTATACAACCCATAAGAACCATTTTCAATAGTTTCGAAGGATTCAAGACAGAAATCCATAGGATCTTTGGAAATTCCAATAAATTAGAGGTAGTGGAAGAGAAGATCTTCAATCTCAAATAAATAGAATTAGTATTGAAGTATATTATGGAGTTCTGAAAATATGTGGGAACAATTAAATGGGATAAGGTTGTTATTATAAGTTATTACTGTAAAGGACTCAAACCAGAAGTATATTTGGAATTTGATAGGGAAGGGGAGGATAATAACTTGAATATACTAATTAAGAGTTTCATCGATATTGATAATTGTTTATATAGATATAAATAAATCTAATGATTATATAAGCTTTATACAAATTATAGGCAAGAGTGTTACTGCAAGAATAAGGGTAGATTATATTATAGTATACAAAGTTACGGGGATTCTATAGAACTAGACACTATGTACTACAAGAAGGGGAATAATAATCCAGAAAAGAAACGAAGATAGAAAAACAATTTATACTTTGAATACGGAAAAGCGGGGCACCGAGCAGTGGATTACCGAAGTAAGAAGGTAGGAGGAAGAAAGAGCAACTTCAAACCTAAGTTCAGCAATAGCCAATTTAACACTACCTTTGTATCCCAGGAACATCCAGTTAAGATTGAAGAAACCGAGACCTTCACTATTGAGGAGTTCCAGAAATTATTAGATGAGCTACCACGAAACCAAGAGGATATAAATGCAGTAGACTTGTGGGAATAGGAGTATTACCGAACCCTATTATTGTTAGTAACAAAAGAATATATTAAGAAAGAGATACCAGTAGATCACGCAATAATAAACTGGACTGCTTGCTATGATGAATTCTGCGGAATTCATTGATCAGATAAAGAAGCAACCGGATGGTTCCCTAAGAAAAGAAAGACAAGAAATCAACAATCCAATGAAACAGACAAAAAACAAGTTACCCAGCAATTGAATTCTACAGGACAATCAGTATATATATACTGCGAGGTCAAAATAAATGGATAAATACATCAAGCCATGATAGATTCAGAAACTACAGGAAACTTTATTACACCAAAAACTGCAAAGTACTTAGAAATTCTATTTTAAAATAAACAGAAACTCTATTAATTGCAATTAGTTAACGAACAACTAATAGGATCTGACAAAAATGTTTTACAGGAGATATAATCAGTACAAATGAATATAACCTAACATTCAAAGGTTATACAGCTTAATATTATACCATTGGGTTAATAATAAATTATTTTAGGGATGCTATGGTTGAAGGTATACAATCTTAAAATAAATTAGTTACAAGAGATAGTGATATTTGATTAGTGTAAGAATGGTTACAAGGATATGTTTAAAGTATTTGCGAGATGGAATATATGTTAAGGAGAGTTAAATACAAACAATCCCGGCAATATAGAATACCCAATCCAGAGTCCTCTATTAAAAGTGAAGGCTAGTATACCTTCTCTATAAATGCAGAAGCCAATAATATGGTAGAAAATTGCAATCAAGGCAGAAGAGTCTATAATACCAGAATAATATAAGAAATATGAATATATATTCAAGGAACTAGGGATCCATGAGGTTTTGCCAGAACATAAGCTATGGGATCATGAGATAATATTAGAGAAAGGCAAGATACCTGTGTATACCCTAATTTATTCAATGTCAATTGATGAGCTAAAAACGCTTAGGGAATATATCAATAACAATTTGGCTAAGGGATGGATTAGGGAATCTATGTTTCAAGTAGTAAGTTCAATTATATGGGTACCCAAAAAGGATGGTACTAAGAGACTAATTATGGATTATAGAAAGCTTAATATATTTACCAAAAAGAATCAATATTTATTTTTATTAATTACTAAATTAAAAGATCGATTAGGCGGAGCTACTATATTCATTAAGATGGATCTGCATAATAAGTATCATTTAATCAGAATAAAGAAAGACAAGAAATGTAAAACTGCTTTCAAAACAAGATATGGGCTATACGAGTACCAAGTTATACTGTTCAAGCTAATTAATATATCAACTACTTTTATAAGACTTATGAACAATGTATTGTTATTATACTTAGATATTTGTTATATATGCTATTTGGACAACATCCTAGTATATTCAAACAATAAGAGCCAACACATCAAGGATATTAATAGCATCCTCGAAAGCTTAGCTAAGGTATATTTACTATGTAAACTAAGCAAATACGAATTCTATATCAAGGAAATTGAATTCTTAGGGTTTACTATATCAAGCCAAGGGTTCAAGATAAGCAAAGATAAGGTTAAGGCAGTGTTTGAATGAAAGCAGCCAAATATGATTAAAGAATTATAATCCTTTCTAGGATTTGTCAACTTTTATCGAAGGTTTATTAGAGGTTATTCAGGGATTGTAATATCCTTAATCAATTTAATCAAGAAAAATTAAGGAAGTTTTGAATGGATTATCAAAGTGTAGGAAACATTCGATATATTCAAACAAATAGTGGTAAAGAAGCCAATACTATTGATATTTAATCTGGAGAAATTAATTATAATAGAAACCGATTCCTCTGATTTTACTATAGGAGTAGTTCTGAGTTAGTTAGGTTAGAATGAGAAATATCAATTAATTGTATTCTATTCACAAAAGCTATTATTAGTTAAATTGAATTATAAGATATACAATAAAGAATTATTAGTGATAATAGATGTATTTAGAGAATGGCGAATATATTTAAAAAGATCTAAATATACAGTACAGATATATACAGATCACAAAAACTTGATTTACTTTACTACAACAAAGTAATTAAACAGACGACAGGTCAGATGGTCAGAAACCATAGTTAATTACAATTTTAAGATTTTATATATCAAAGAGTCAGAAAACACTAGGACCAACACTCTCAGCCAAAAACCAGAATATCAAGAGAATAAGTTATACGAATCATACACTATATTCAAGAAAAAAGGCAAATCACTAGTTTACAATACACTACAGCTCACAGCTACGTATATATTAAAAGATAATTATCTTAGAATCCAAATCTAATTATATTATAACAAGGATACTACAACTATACATATATACAAGACAATAAAACCAAGATTCACGATAGAAAACAAAACCATATATTTTCATAAAAAAATATACATTCCGAATCAAATAATCAAGGAATTTGTAACAAAACAACATAGGTTGCTAGTATATGAATATCAAGGGATTACAAGAACATTTACAAGAATACAGGAAATCAATTACTTCCCACAAATAAAAATGATAATTAAAGAAATTATTAGAAATTGTAACACCTATATACAAAACAAGTCATTACAACACACTCCATATAATCAGCTCCAAACCTTAAACATACCTTCTCAATCATGGAAGTCTATCACATAGAACTTTGTAATCAAATTATCATTCTCAAAGAATCCTACTATAAGAATTGAATATAACACAATACTCAATATAGTAAATAGACTAACGAAATTTGCTTATATGATACTATTTAAGAAAATATGGGATACTGAATAACTAGCATATATATTCCTAAAGAGTATAGTAAATATACACAAAGTACCAAATAAGATAATCTTAAATTGAGATAAGCTTTTTATCTCGAAATTCTGGATTATCTTATTAGCACTTATAGATATTAAGAGAAAGTTATTAATATCTTTCCACTCATAAATAGATAGTCAAATAAAGAGAATCAATTAGATAATGGAAGTATATCTTAGATACTATATAAATTATCAACAAGACAATTAAATAGAGCTATTATTCATAGCACAGTTCGCATACAATACATCAAAAACAGAAACTACGAAAATCACACCAGCACGGGCTAATTTTGGATTTAATTTATAAGTATATAAAATTTTGATATTATAAAAAGTTAATACCGAATCAATAATAGTACAAGTCGAATAACTAAAAGATCTTTAAGAGCAACTAGCTTTTGATCTAAGATTCATATCTTTCAAAACAGCAGCATACTATAATACAAAATATAATATAAAATCTACACTTAAAAAAAAGAATAAAGTTTATTTGTTACAACAAAATATCAAAATTAAGAAACTAAGCAATAAACTCGATTATAGAAAACTAGGATTATTCAAGATTAATAAAATAATAGAAATAATTAATTATCGATTGAAATTATTAGATACAATGAATATCCACCCAGTATTCCATATATCCTTACTCGAACCAATACCACCAAAAGCACCAAATACACTATTTACAGAAATTGAACCAGTCAACCCAAATGCTATATATGATGTCGAAATAATACTAAACTGTAAATATATCAAAAATAAGATTAAGTATTTAATCAAATGGTTAGATTATCCATATTCATAAAATATATAAAAACTCAAGTAAAATCTCAGCTATTCTGAGAAACTATGGGCATTCCACCTGAAGTACCCATATCTGCTAACAAATCCTCAAGCTTTGTATTAAACAACAAATGTATCAAGGGGTCGAAGAAACTAAAAAAAGAATCACTAGGAATAAACATAATAATTGTGGTTGCTATTTCTTTCTCCACATGCTTTTTTTTCAATTTTTCCTTTTCTAACCTTTCATTCTCCTCAACTAGATCAAGTTCTTCTAGTGTATAAAGATCTCGATGAATTATCTCCTTTTCATATTTACAAAGAAATTCTTGTTGTTTATATAATCAAAGAATCCAGACATTGATCTCCTGTAACTAAGCAAAAGCCTTTTCTTTCTTCAAATATAATAACTCTTGTTGTTACTCCAGGGATTCATAATTTATAGGTATTTTTGACTCAGGATGACAACAACCTTTTTTATAACGAATATATTTGGTATAACACTGTGATAAATTGTTGTTAATAATACAATGATGATTAGATTTGATATATAAATCACAAGAATCTTTTTCGGTATTAAAATGCTCGACACAGTGAATTAAGTTAAGAATATTGTGAACAGAAACTGTTTGTATAGGAAACATACTAAAAAAGAAAACATCATAATTATTTAAATAAACGAAAAGGAAGACAAACTAATATAAACACTTGGAATAAACGCTAAACTAAGAAGAGAATAGTGTTATAACAGATTAGTAATAGACTATAAAATCACTGACTTATAAACTATAATAATATTATAGACCTCAATAATTCAGCTGTAATATACCGGGGGACACTAGGTATCCAAGGGAAGTTTTAGGTATATATATAGTATTAGTCATAGGATAATCAAGAAACCTAGTATATAGTTTTTAGAATAGTAGATTCTAGAAAAGATAAAATACAGTAAGTAAAAAGGCTTTACTAAAATTAGTAATATCCCAAGGAATTAGCTTTAAAATAAAAGGATAAACTAGAATAATAGAAATCACAGAATAAATATCATATAATCAAAAGCTAATCAACTTATTGATTGACTTATTAATCGACTTATCAATCGATTTCAATACAAAGATCTATATAGAGAATGGGTTTCATTACAATATAAAGCTTCATACTCAAAAACAATCATTAGTTTCATTACTATAATTACAAGAATTGCAATTAGTTATAACCTATTGAATTCCTATTTGAAGTCTAGTCTAAACCACCTCTAAAGAACTCTAGACACTTCCACGTGACCCTAGAGGCAGCTCCCGTAACATTCTATACTCTTTGCTCTTTCTATGTCTATTTGTGTTTATATTAAAACTGTAAGGATTATTATTATTGCTCTATTGAAATTGATTATTATTGGATATAAAAGCTTAATTGATAGATAAGTAATGTAAGCCTTTTGAAGCGAAGGGATCATGGCCTAAACCAGATAGTATAGAAAACATAATAGCAGTATTTGTAACTCAATATATTTGAGGGAATATCTTTATTAAATCTTAGTTGAAATAGATCTTCTTTATATAAGTGATATTGAATTATATAATTCACCCAAAAAGATATTAAATTATAAGATATTATTTAGATGGCTATCAGATAGCCATACAATTGTATAGTAAGTTGTAGATAATGTGACACTTTGCCTTAAAAGAACTGTAAAAGCAGGGTACAATTTATCCTTAGAATCTACAACTACAGAATCGGGAGTAAAGCGCTTGTAGAGTGCACCTATATACTAGCTATGTACACGTGATCGTGCACGTGCGCAAGCGCGCACGTGAGCGATCGCAACTGCGATTGGG
>PQXJ01000763.1:0-10741 GCA_004786225.1 Botryotinia narcissicola | reverse complement strand
CAAATAGGAATTCAATAAGGTTATAATTGGTTATAATTCTTATAATTATAGTAATAAAATTAATAATTGTTTTTGAGCACAAAGCTCTATATTATAATAAAACCTATTTTTTATATAGATCTTTATATTGAAGTCGATTAATAAGTCGATTGATAAGTCGATTGATAAGTTGATTGACTTTTGATCATATAACACTTGTCCTGTGATTCCTATTGTTCTAACTTGTTCTTTTATTCTAAGACTAATCCTCTAGGATATTATTAATTCTAATAAAGCTTTCTTGTTTATTATGTTTTGTTTTTTCTAGGATTTATTATTCTGATAACTATATTCTAGGTTTCTTAGTTATCTTATAATTAATATTATATATATGCTTGAGGCTTTTTTTGGGTGCCTAGTTTTCCCCAGTATATTGTAGCTGAGTCACTGAGGTCTATAATACTATTATAGTCTATAAGTCAGTGATTCTACAGCCTGTTATTAATCCGTTGTAACAATAAAATATTAGGCTAATATTTCTAATATATTAGATTTAATATCGAAGAAAATCGGTTCGAACGTGCCCTTAGTGGGGGACACTCGTTCCTGGTGTATTGGTTCTTTCGTCTGCATGAAGCTAGGGTAAGCTCAGCTCATGCGCATCCCGCCAAATATGGAATTTCCTCCGCAACAAATGCCCATTATAAGTCGATGGCGAATATCAACCCGCATATAATACTATATGTTGCCATTTCTTTCATATCATAGTTCGGCATTATACAGAATGAATTCCTGAACTTTCTTTCCTCATCAAAGCATTTTATTTCTGTTGGTTGTGCTCCATAAAGGGAGCTTATATTTATTATGGAAGAAACCAAAACATCGCATGACGACAACTCGTCCAAATCAGAGCCCACTCAGGGAGACAACAACACTGCTTTTCCAAAATTGCTTGTCAGTCATTCTCCAAACTCAGGTGGTTCCACAGCGGATCTCCTCGTAAAGGCGATGGATGAAAATGACCTCGATGAAATGAGAAGGCTTTTAAACTCCAAGGTTGATTTGCTTGCGATGCCTATAGCTACAAAAATCATCCACGATAACGAAGAGATAATTCTCAACCTTGCCCCACTCCAGTGGGATGCAGCGTTTAGTGAACCTTCGATTATTAATCTTCTTTTAGAACATGGCGCTAAAGTGGACGAAAACATTCCTACAATTGGAGGAACCGCACTACATTTGGCATCTCGATTTGGTTCTGAAAACAACATAGATGTATTCCTTTCTCAAAAGCTAGATGTAAATCAAAAAGATCGTGATGGAATGACTCCATTGCATTTTTCATCCAGATATGGCAGAGAAGAGAATGTGGAGTGTCTTGTGGACGCAAGCGCCGACTTTCGCTTGCAGGTACATTGTGCTGGTAGAAGATTTCATTATGCTGCTAGGTTTGGTCACCTAAAGACTCTGCAGCTTCTTTATGAACGAGGTTCACATATATACGTCAATGAGGCGGACGGCTTTTTCAATGCACCACTACATCTAGTCAGTGCGAATGGCCATGTAAATGTTGCAAAATGGCTTTTGCAAAAGGGAGCAGCAATCAACCAGGCAGGAACAGCAGGAGATACTCCATTGCTCCTAGCCACTTCCAGGGAGCATGTCGAAACTGTCAGAGAACTTTTGAACATGAGGGCGGATGTTCACAAAAGGAATGATGATTCCTACTCCTCGATTCTAGTTGCGTTTGAAAACACTCATTTGGAAATATTCGATATTCTAAGAATATCAGGTGCATCTCTCTCGGGTACAGGTGGGCGAGATAATGGTACTTGCTACCACAGAGTCATATCGTGTTTCCGGGAATTCTCAAGCGACCACAATAAAATTATAGACCGTTTGGTAAGTGAAGGTGTAGATATTAACCAAGTTAATGCTAATGGCTATTCACCATTATATCTTGCATGTATAAAACAAAAGCTTGAACATGCCCAGTGCCTCCTGGAGTATGGTGCCGACGTCAACCAGATGGCGTCTTGAAAAACTTCGACTCCTCTGATGGAGGCTTGCTGTCTTCCTGACAGTCGCATAGTGAAATTGCTCTTTCAGCATAATGTTGATACAGCAACAGAAAATAGTCATGGGATGACTGCTTTGGCATACGCCGTCCTCTCCAATCATCTTGAACACGTCAAGCTTCTTATAAAAAATGATGCCAACGTTATATGCCATGATCGTCAAGGAATTACACCTCTTCGCATTGCCATTCTACAAAAAAAGAATATTGCTATTGTGCTCGAAATTTTGGCTGCGGAACAATACTACCCCAAGAGTCCATCTTCGAAATACCCTTACATTAAAATTACTTCTGTGCTTCGTGAAATCGAGATCGTATTACTTCAAGGCTTGGAAAGCTCTAAGTATGAGACACTGGAGCAGCTTCATATCATCATGTATTGGGCAGTTTCTAATGGTGCCAAAGATTTGGCTAACCGGTGCATTGATCATGATCGACAAGTTCTGCGCTGGACTAGAGAAGGGGCCACATGGCTTCACATAGCCTCTAAAGGTGGTATGGTCGAAATTGCACAACTCCTTTTAGGAATAATGATAATGCAATCAGACTCACCGAATCAACCATTAGGGTGGGCAGCAGCTGCTTTGATTATACAGCAAAATAGTCGAGGGGACTCGCCTTTAGCTATTGCAATTGAAAAGGGGCATGACAAATTCGATAACTTGCTTTGGTCCAAAATCGAACAATTTCAAATCACCGAAAAAAGATTGATAGAGTCTTATCCAGATATTTCAAATCAAATTCTTGAGTTTCTAGCTCGACATGAAGTGCCCGGGAATGAGGAGATACTCAAATGTTTCTTGAGGTCCGGTGACAAGAGCAATACGAAAGACTTAGAAGATTTCACAGCTCTTCAGTGGGCAGTTTTTCGATCGCAGGCAGTTGTTGTGTGGTGGTTGTTGTCGAAGGGTGGTTATTCATCTGACGAGATCAAAAGCGCCTTGAAGCTTATCGTTGGAAACACAGATAAACAATCTGAAGTCATAAAAGCATTACTCCGTACTCCTCCACTGGCTCTCGATCATGTCTTAACTCGGAATAAGAAGCATACGTGCAAGTTTCCAAAGTTTCCAAATTCCGCAAAAAGTAATCGTTTTATGAATCATCAGGGGCTCATTGTTGATATATTATCTAGTCAAGAATCTATTGTATGTGCCATCTCAAGTGTTCGAGAGCTGATTTACAATTCTGGTCCAGATCATATAATAAGAGAATTTGGAAATTTGTTTGAGCATGGTTTGGCGTTACTGAAGAAGCCCCTAATAAACGACTACGGGGCTTCCCCAAACAGGATTGGGGTTCAGACAAAAGACCCTTCGAGTCTGGATTCAACCTCACCCAACATGAAAGTCTTTGTGATGAAGAACCTACGAGCGACAACCGGCGTGATAAGCCTGATGTCCGATGGATTCATCTTCCTGTCAATGAGGTAAGACATTCTGAATTGGCATGTTCGTTGAGTTTTGGAGCGACGCTGATAATTAATCGATAGTTGCATCTAATGAAAGTAAGCTGTATCATGATTCTAATCTTGCCACGGTCATCTGATACTGTTCTTCCTAGGACCTTGTAAGTCGACTATCAAGTGATTCGGGACGATCCGAGAAAGAACACATGGCTATTATGAAACACTTCAACAAAAGCTGGGCAGAGCTGGCGGCAGGCGCAGAACGTTGTTATATGAAACCCAAATTCGTGGTATGTAATAAAGAAACAAATTTAAGATAGAGGTGAGAGCTTACTATCTTTGCTTTCGAAGCGCAAGCAGGAAGCTAGCCACTACCATCCAATCAATGATATTGATGGCGGCCAAGCACCAAGAAACTCCACCGCCAGCACTTGCGCGGCACTTTATGTAGGAGACTGCACAATTTCCCGCTTGGATGTAATTGTATGATACTGACCATTTCTAATAAATGAAGCCATTTATAGACATAGGAACCTTTTATAGCAAAGGAGAAAAGTCTTCAACGACTAAGGTTTCCACTGTGCTCGATGAGCCAATTGACGAGCGTGACTCGAGAGCAATCAAACACATGCCTATGACTCTTTATCAGTATTACTATCCAACTATCTACGATACTTTAGAGAGAGATAATGATCAATTGCTGTCAAAATTCTTACAGAAAAAATCCGAGCAATCGAGAGGTATGTATTCTTGTCGAAAATAGGTATGGGAAATACGATCAAGGTTTAAGCTGACGCTTGCCAGACAAGAAAAAAATCTTCATGGTAAACCAGCTTTGGATTTGGATTGTCGATGAAAGTATTGAAAGACTTCAAAATTACGAATAAGAATAAGCATATGATCTAGCTGACTCTGTGGCAGAAACTATTATCACGGCCACAAGTCAGAACCTCGGTAAAAAATTTCTATCATAGCAGCAAAGAAGATCGAGAACCTTCAGAGAGCCTCCTCCCGAATCCATTGAATGAAATACTTCACGACGATATCAAAAACCAATATGAACACGCAGGAACGGCCCATTCTCTGGTGGAGCACTTTCTTGGCATCGCATCTGGACTTTTCATGAAACGTTTTGTACCTGTTTCTGACCAAATCTACAAGGGGCGGATTGAGATATTTCGAGAGTCGATTAGAGACGTGGTTTGTTACTCTACTCACAAAGAATTGCCTAATATTCAAACTGATATAATCGATTAGGCCGAGAAAGAACCTTCACTTTTCCGAGAGTTTCTCCGAGGTCTCCAGGAAGCAAAACCTCGGGAACAAAAGTCTCTGGAACCAGAGCAAAAGAAAAAACAGCCTTCGAGTGAAGATTCTGACTCCAAGTCACTGGATAAACCAATGCCTTCAAATCGCTACCATGTTATTTCATCTGAAACCGAGCTTCTCAGCATGATACGAGATATCCGTGACGAGCTTCATATGCTCAGATCTCTGGCAGAGGATCAAGAAATTGTTTGGAAGCAGGTCTTTGCTTCCAGTGACCTGATACATTTCAAAGCCTACAGTCCTACCAATGTCAAGAAAGATTTGAACGCTATGCTTTCTGAAGCAAATAAGATGGAGGTTTATGTTAGTGAAATGCAAAAGATAGTATAAGTGGACTTTTCAGCTGACACAAAACAAAGATCAACACTCTACTCGACCTACGATAAGCGGAATTCGGCAGATTACAAGCATACGATTCAGCTAGACAGTCCAACAGTATCTTTGTATTTACCATCATGACCATCGTATTTGTAAGTCTTGATTGGCAGTCATCAGAGAGAGGTGAATACTTTTAAAGCTAGTGATTAATCTTCGAATGCAGCTTCCTCTCTCATTCCTGACGTCTCTCTTCGCGCTGAACGTATCCGATTTTCCCCACGAAGGGGACAACGTGCAATATAAGGGGCGGTGGATATTCCCCATTATCTGCGAGTATTTCTGAGACTGAGAAATTCAATAGCTAACATGATGGTTAGTTGGTGTCACCGCACTTATCTCTGTTCCAGCTATCATTTTCGCATGGAAAGTCAACGCTATTTCTAGCTTTCGACCACGAAACAATATATCCAGTGAAAGTTCAAAGCATACTGATGTTATAAAAAGAGTTCGTAGTATGGCGAGAAGGATAAGTAGGAAATCGTATGATTCTTAGGCCCAATAATGGCCCGCGGGCAAAACGTACAGGCATGAGCTGGAAAGTAGATTGATGAAATTTTCTTTAGCATATAAATGAATTATATATTTCAGAACATTTAATAGAATAAAAGTGTATGCACTTGCGATGACTGTAACAACATCAAGTAGCTTGACTAGCAAGAGAATGCTACACTGTAGAGATGAGTGGAAACTCCAATTTCCCAAGTAAGTACGAATTCCGTGATGATTTTAGTTGATTTTGGGGAATCTAGCGAGCATTGCGCAGGGAAGATGTATCAGCGTGGATGGCATATCTTCTCCTGGGAAGGCTGTGATATATAGGATGCTTACCTTTCTTTAGAAAGACTATCCACGTTGACATCACGAGTTGAAAAATTTATCAGTTTCATTGATAAAGTAGACGACCAGGCATAAAAAGTTATGAAAACATCTACATATCCTTAACCCTTATGCATAGGAAGTATACGTGCGAGGAAGACAACTCGCGCACTACAGGAATTTGATCTTGACTACCAGAGACTGATGTTCGTTTTCGGTAATTTTGAATCCAAAAAATCGTGGGTTCAAAGGGGGCGGGCATAGCTTCGGTCTCCTCAGCCTATGGTCATACATACCTGCCTAAATACATGCACAACTACTACGTCTTGACCTTCAACCCATAATTCCCGTCTTTCTTCTTCGTCCGCATATCTTCATCCATCACCACCTCGGATGTTCATCATCTGCTCTTCCATCTCACTCTACCCACCCAATCCACAAACTTCTGCACATCCTTCCTCTCCCCCAGTAATTCCACCGTATAATATTCTCTAGCCAATTCCTCATGCCCCGCGACGCGATGCACAAAACTATGACACGCTCTGCATAACCACGCTACATTGTTTAGTTCTTCCTCGGTATGCCACCCGCGTTTCAGGAATTTTGCATGAACAAATTTGGGGATGAGATGGTGGTACGTGAGGGGGATCCAATCGCGGTCGCAGAGCTCGCAGGCGGTGGTGACGGCGCGGAGGGCTTGGGGTGTGGGGGGCGGACAGAGGATATGCGAGAAGTAGGTGGAGAGGGGCGTGTGGAGAAAGGAAGATAGAGATAAACAGGGAGGAAGCAGGGAGTAGGTGTGCAGTGAGTCTGAGATGCTAGCGGGGAGAGAATCGCTAAGGAGAGTTGAGGTTTCGAAATCTAGGGGGTGTATGGAGGGATATTTTCTTTGGAGGGAGGGGTCGTGGGTGTAGATTGTGTATGATAAGGTTCGGAGGTCGGATGGGAGATGCGTGAATATTTCTAGAGCGATGTACTGAATTTACATATATTAACATCAATCTTCTTCCGAGTAGTCTCCCATTTTCATGTATATAAAAAAGCGTACTTCGATAAACTCCGCCAGCTCCTCTGCATCGTTGGTTTTAGTTTCTTCTACGTCGTTCTCTTTCGATAGAGGTTTTATCGCCGTTTTTCTCCCCGCTTTAGCTTTCCTCATCTTCCGTTTCGATGTATTTGGGTCGGAGGCAGATGTGCATTGTTCGATCAAGGGTGTAGAGATACAATCGAGAAAGATGCGAAAATTGGGTTCTTCAGTGGTGTCGATCATGAGGCGTAGAATTTATCACCGATGTTGATGGTAAAGCTGGAGGGCGAAATGAAGGGGTAATGGCTCGGTAAATTTGGGTTCCGTAACTCCATGTGAAGTTCAGAATGTGCAGATTTATTTATCTGGCGATGTTTATACTGATTGAAAGCCCGGACGCCACCATCGATGAAGTCATGACGGTGAGATGCAATGGTGGAGACGCTTAGTGCTGCCAAGTATTGAGCTGGAGCCACTATGCGTCGTCCCGCAGTAGATATTGTCAATTCTAGGCTTTCGGTACCAGGCGAGATTTATTAATGATGATCACCGGTAAGTAAATCTTACCCCGCAATGATGTTCTTATTGGAGCTTATCATTTTACTGAATGGCAAATTTCACGGATATTATTCTTCGAAAATATGATGGATATGTAACAATTCAATACCAGATATCATTATACGATCCGGTAAGTTGTCATTTCATGTTGTTGAATGAGCAGAGAATGTCCTAATTTTACTAGGTATCTATACAATCATGTCGGACAAGAAAATGATCATAGCCTTTGATCTCTATGGTACTCTCCTCTCTACCTAAAGCATCGCAAAAGAATTGGCTCGTCATTTTGGCGACGAGAAAGCACAAGCAGTCGCTACACTATGGAGGAGATATGTATGTAGCGATCTAGTGTTTCTTGTCAGTCGGTGTAACTCGTCTGATATATGACCATAGCAATTAGAATACACTTTCCGGATGAACAGCATGTGTAAGTTTAATTCTCTCCCCGTTTCAGGTCCCCATCTTAAATTTCTCCACAACGAAATAATGGAGAAATATAAGCAACCAAGTAGGTATCTAACATTAATCACAGTACTATATAAACCCTTCTCAGAAATTACCAATACATCGCTTCGTCACGCAATATCCGAACATAAACTTGCTCTGGCTGAAACGGATATTGAGAGTGTAATGAAAGCATACAATTCTCTCTCTGCCTTTCCAGACGCTTTAATCGGACTCGAAAACTTGGCGAAAGATTCGGGAACTAATGCTTATGTATTCTCAAATGGGACAAATGAAATGGTTTCTTCATCCGTCTATAATTCCCCAGAGCTCTCGAATTTCAAAGATCTCTTCAAAGAGCTTATTACAGTGGAAGATGTAAAATACTATAAACCCCATCCGAAAGTCTATGAACATTTGGTTGGAAAAGTAAGAGGTGGTGTTGAGAAAAACGATTGCGAGGATGTGTGGCTTGTCAGTGGGAATCCATTCGATGTTGTAGGCGCGAGACATGCGGGTTTGATGACTTGTTGGGTGGATAGAAGTAAAGGAGGTTGGAGTGATATGTTGGGTGATTTGGCAAGTGGGGGACCGCACCTGGTTGTCGAGGGCGTTGACGCCGCTGTGAGGGAGATCCAAAGAGTGTCTAAGGATTAGCAGAGATCGTATGCTGCAGCTCTAGCTTAACTCTGGTAATTATATGCTTGTGTACTAGGCCTGAGGTAGAGCTTGTTATAGGTTGTACATTCATGGATCATGTGTCTAAGGAGATGAATTGAGAGTTATGAAGTGTAAGAGTTAATAAATAAAAGAAAGTTCATAGTTTTGATCCAAACCTTCTAGGCAAGAGAGTTGAAATAGGAGAATCGCCAGCCTTTCTTTTTATAAATCCTACAGCAAGTACCTAATAAAAGGTTCCGGAAAACCTATGTAGCAATTTTATTTTCGTCCTATAATGCATTTCCGATGCACAGCCACAAATCACACGTGGCGGTGCAATATAGCTCTTTCCGCTGTCTGCCCCGTAATATATATTAGCCCTCTCGCCTCGAAGAGCTTGAGATCGTTTCGCATGAACTATTCAATACCATATGCTTTTACATTTAAAGAGGGAAGTACAGGAGAGATATGTTAAGGGAATATGTAGCTTTCAGAGTCATGGTAGTTTTCAATAGGTTCTTCTTATCATGGAAGATGAGTGGGCATTTCACGAAACGGTAGGCAGTTGGCCAAGGCAGGTTTCCAGGTAATCAATGGCTGAAGTTAGATGGTGTGCTTGGGGTCAAAGAAAGTGAACTGGACAGTACGTTGCTACCAGCTCTGCATTTGAGGTATCGCAGATCTCTCAATTCAAGTGTCATTTCTTTCGCCATCTGCGACACACCGAGGGCTACATCGCCGGTCTCACGCGTAAGTTTTGATGCTAATCTTCAAGCTATTGGTTCAGTCTTCACTTCAAATCCACTGAGAGATAAGGTTGCATGACATGAATACGCTCGGAACACAGGAAACGAGATCTTCCAAGAACGACAGAAGAAGCAGGATAAGAAATCACAAAGGAAATGAATGGCATAGAGACGGTGTCTTGATTTCTTGAACACTTCATGGAGGAAGAAGAATTCTCCGGGACGTATGTATTATTCGTGTGAGTACCCTTGCACCACAACTAATCAATTGAACAAAAACAGGCCCTTCCTTCTTGCTCAAGAGCGTCGTCTCTTCCTGGAATAACACCCCATATTCCCCGAATTTGATCATGATTTCCTTGAAATCTTAAAACGATCTGGGCGGAACAAAATTGAAAGGTAAATCGTGTTGAGGGTAGGAGGGGAAAGGTATTTTGTGTGTTGATTTTTCTTGTCTTTTAGTTTCGAGGGTCAGGATGGGGGGGGAAGCCGTTTTGTGTTAGACCCTTTGTCCAATTTGTGTCGAGTTTGGGAAAGGCGAGAGGTAAAATCAATCATTCACGATATACAGTCATTCTTACGGATGTCCTCTTCTTTTTACAGATCTGCTCGTGAAGTTCTCTCAATTTGTATTGATTCTATTGAATGCGTCCAAAGAACAAAACAGACTTTCAGAGAGCAGTATATTGTGAACTTGGCACTTGCTGTCTGAAATTTTTCAACTTCTCATTCTTCAGTTTTCTCCCATAGTTTACCGGTAGAATGGTACAGGACAGTTTCTGGCATTCGTGAAAACCATAAACGTTTGAGGGCGGTCGTCACCGTAATCCTTGGTCCTTCGACCTCAAAATCTAATATGATACCTCTTATACATGGTTTTGGTTTTATTATTTATCTTTCAAAACCTGCTCTTGATCTGCCAACATAGAGATTTGACTTGCTCGATGTATATTGACGCAGACTTCACTAGTTCAGGCTGGGGGGTTAGCAGACCCCGAGAAGACCCAAATATTTTCGTCCTCGATATGCCAAGTGAACTATCTTTTCTTCAATTGCATATATATCGAGTCTAAGTTGTTTGCATTAAATGGAGACCAAGAATATGAATGTGAGAGTCCGAAACATAGAGGTACCTCTTCAAGGGGATTTTACCTACTCGAGCTATGGTGATTACCTGGTGGAAAATTTTTAGTTGATTGAGTGATAAATTTTGACAAGGGCTAAGGGCTAGTTTGGATGTACAAATCCGCGCTGAATTCGCTGAATATTCCGCGCTTTTTGAAAGTGGATTTTGAATTCATGTTTGGAAGTCAAATCGC
>PQXJ01000762.1:0-10747 GCA_004786225.1 Botryotinia narcissicola | reverse complement strand
AATATAATTAATCTTTTTGTAAGTTATTATAAAGATCTTATAATCCTTATTCTTCTTATAAATAAGTTGAAATTATATTGGCTTGAATATATAAATATTGAATATATTAGAGATACAAAGAAATATTAATTTTTAAATAATTTGAATAGGAATTTTAGAAAAAATAGGTTTTTTTTTTAGATTTATTAAAATTTGAACTTTGATTGATATTGAGAATATTTTTTTAGTATCTTAATAATAAATAATAAATATCTCTAGAAAAATCATTACTATACTTTATCGATTACTATTCAACTAATGGTTTATCTTGTTTAATTGGGTATTCTGATTATTAGCATTTTATTATCTTAAATAATTAATTCTAAAAACTTGAAGATTATCTCTAATTAAAGGTATATTTTTTGATAAGGAAATAGTAGGAGGACACTCCGTGGGCCAATCAAGATATCTATTGAATCAATCTAGCTTAACTCAAGCCTCTGCCAACCATATATAGCCTAGAATCGCACTATATAAATCTAAGTTGATAATAAGAAATGGCACAAATAACTATTATTAGGCGTCGATTATAAAATTAAGAAATATATAATGAATGATAGCTTTACCTCTTACACCATTATTGTGACACTTTGCCTTAGAAGAACTGCGAGAGCAGGGTACAATTTATCCTTAGAATCTACAATTACAGAATCGGGAGCAAAACGCTTGTAAAGCACACCTATATATTTGCTATATACACGTGATCATACACATGCACAAGCACGCACGTGAGTGATCACAACTGCAATTAAGTGTGATGCATAACACTACCCCCCCCTTCGAAAAAGCTTACCCTCAAGCTTCAAAATTACCTATTCCGTACGTGCATTGGCGATTCTAATGAGGCATCGTTGTTTATCTGGTTGAATGGTGCAGTAATTAGGTTTGTACACAAATTTTTCTTTTTTGTAACAAGAAGGTGTATGGAAATTGGAGGAAATTGTCCTGTAGTTTAATAACAATCAAATCTTTTGAAATATATAAATCTTTCTAATTCCCTCTTCTTTTTTGAAACCTTTTTCAATCTTTTATTCTTTTATTAGTTTTTGATTAATATGTTTACTATACCTTCAAAAAGATTTAATAACAAAAGCAAATTATTACCAGCGTAAATAAAGCAATGGGAGGTAGCACATATGGCAATAAATTGTTTATTACCCTTTCCATTTGTTTTATCTAATATACTTTTTTTGTAACTTACAGTAAAAAGAGTGGCTGTTTCTTCTATTACACAAAGCAAACGTTCTGTTGAGGAGAAGTCGGATGAAGACAAGCATAATAGTAGTATTGAGAAGGATAGTCGCAGAGGCAATAATTCTAATCGAGAAGAGATATGTAAATAGACTTTTCTTTTATCTATCTTTTGTATGTAGTTGGCTTGTTTAACAAATACAATTACAGCTATCAAGGATAATATATTTGGAGATGGGGTTGATCTTTGATATATGTAATGGATGTATCCACTCCATTGTTTGCCAAGACAGAATTTAGAAAAAGAATACGATCCTTTGATCGATTGTGTGGACGATTACGAACAGAAGTTTGCTAACAAATTGGCCACAGCGGTACATCATTTCCGTAATATCGAAAATAAGGGGGATGAGATAATTAGGGAGGAGATCATATAAGCTTTGTGTCAATGCCAACCTGATCGAAAGTTTGAGTATGGATCTCATCGCCAGAGTATTGACAAGTTTGAATCTCCTAGCAAAAGGTCACCAAAGAAGATAGCATCACCACGGAAACAATGTATTTGGGTGGACAATTGGGTCTATGCCGACTGCATCCGCAACTGTATCTCTGGAAAAGGCGACGGCATTTGCTATTTTATTCCTGACTAATCTTCTGGTCAAACTCGGTGCTTGCTTTGTCTGAATGTGAAGCACAAGTGCGAGTGTTTGCCTGCGGGGAGGACTTGTGATCTGTTTCTTTAGTATTAATCGGCTGTTGCTAAATATGGTAATATGACAGAAATAAGTAATAACTTTGCCAGGTTTTAGTAAAGTTAATCTTATTGAAATAGCTTGATTTGTAAAAGGATCTGAAGTATTATATTTCGAAAGAAATACTTCCAATTACTCTCGCTCGGGAAGACGCGGACCGTCGGGTGGACGAAGCGGTAGTGTGAGGAGGAGAGTTGGAGCAGCATCATTAGCTGGCTTTGACTCAAGTGGAAGCTGATCTGTCAGCTATGCGAGCGCAGGTGGAGGAAGCCGAGCGCAAGCTCGTCTCTATCGCCATTCGAGCTGCGGTTAGCCGTTGTCTTATCTTTCAGCTTGTTTTTATCCTTTCTTTTCTTATTATTACTTTTGACTAGGAACTCGACTAGTATCTTGGTTTAAACCATCCTGTCTTCACTATCGTGCCTCACCTAACTATAACTATTGCTATCTGCAAAGGTTATCTTTCTAGTCTTCTTTAGATCTACTGTTTCAGGGAAAACTTCTTTATTCGAATTCTTTACTTAGGAATATAATTTTATTCAATCACTTTTAATTACTTGTAAAATTATAATTTTTTTATTAATTTAATGAATAAAAAAAGTTTTTTTAATCCTTTTTATTTATACATTAATTATTATTTTTTAAATTTTAATTATCCTTTCCACTTTCATAAAAGCAAATCTATTTAATTAAGTGTGTAGATGGGTTTGGTAGAAAAGGATTTTATAGGTGGAAGTTGTGAAGAAAATGCGGAGTAATTTTGAAATCAGAAACAGAGTACCAGATAAGATTGTTATCAATGCTTAATTACAATACTCTATACTTAAATTATTAACATACTTTCTTAATAACTAAAACACATTCTACTTTTTATTTGATATCACCAGTGATATTAATTGAGGATGGTGGTTCAAGGATTTATTTGGGAAATGGATTGTCTACCGCTTTTCATAGTTTTCTAGGTGTAAATATAGTGTGGATCTTTATAGTGAATAGTAAATCTAATCTAAAGGAATCTCCAGCTCGATTAATAATCTTGAATCAACTCTGAATAAAGTAATTTAATTTCTTAGAAGGTTATTGCATTGGAAAGTCTCTCATACTAAGCCATACGTAGTCTCCTATATCAAAGTCGATTAAACAGCAATACGAATTAGCCAATTGAGATATCTTTTCTTATGCATACAAGATATTCTTTTTTGCTCAATTGAGTACTAGTTTATTACATTTAGTATACTCTCTAGCATCTGTTATATTCAAATCATCGACAGATGTAATGTCATCGGGTTTCCAATCCCAGGGATTACGGGGTAGGTAACCATACAAAGTTTCGTACGGGGTCTGACCACCTAATGATTCATGAGGAAGTGTAAGCTGAGCGTAATCCATTATTGGTAGGAATTCAGATCAATCATTTTGATAATAGCTTGTAAAGGGTTACAAGTGCTATTAAAGATATTGGTTATAAATTTCAATCTAATTATTAATTTGTAAATAGTAAATAATAAATAACTTTACTTGCATTCCTAAGATATTATTGAATTCTTGCCAAAATTTTGATATGAATTAAAAACTACAATTAGAAATTATGGATTCGGGTGCTCCGTAATATTTATATATATAATATAGATACAAGTTGGCTTGATTTCTTGTGTTGATTGACTTATAGCAAGGTATTGAAATTACTTATTTAGTTAATTGATTGATAATAATGAATACATTATTGTAACTGTATTTATTTCTATTAAAACTATAGTAATCCATGGTAATGTATTATTACGCTTGTGTAGGAACAGGGAGTGGATGGAGAAAATCGGGAATGCAATCTCTTGGGATAAAGTTGTGCTTGTATTTATGGTAATTCTGTATGTATTGATCAATTGTGATTTTCATTTTCTTCTAATAATATTGCTTGGCTAATAGAGCGTAATTTTTTTTTATATTAGGGTGTATAGTAGAAATTAAATTATGAGCTTCGCGAATTAAGTAAGTTTGTAGATTGTCGGTATTTGGCATATATAAACAATTATTATAAAGTAATATTTTTTTTTCTAGAACAAAATACTTGTGTTATCTGATTATATATTTTTATAAAGCTTTTAGATTTGGATAGAATCTATTTGTTTTAATAATACAATTAATTATATCAAAAAGTGGGGAAATTATACTTAAATCGAGATTTGTGATAATGTTTAGTTTTTATTGGAAAGATTTATATATAATTCTAATGTCAATCTAATCATTTTTTATTATCTTTTTTAATCTATTCTTTTTTTTAATACTATTCTATTAATTTAATTTGTTAATATGACGTATAAGTGTATTTGTAAATGAATTGTTTTTTTTGGAATGGTATATAATAATGAAATTATAATTAACTAATAATTCTGCCCAACACACTTATCGAGCGTTTAATTGTTTGGTTGATATGAAATACTCAAACACTTTATAATCAGTGTACACTTTGATTTGATACAGTGAACCGGCAAGTTCGGCTTTCCAGTAACCCAATAATTGGATGATTACTAACATTTCTTTATCGTGAACCTCATAGTTCAGTTCGGCAGCAACCATCGTTTTCGAGAAGTTCGCAACTGGGAGCCATTCGTCATCGTGTTTCTGTGAAAGCACACTAGCGATTACACCATCAGATACATCTATTTCAAGCATGCAGAATAGCGTATAATCGTAATACTGTAGAAAAAAAGCAAAGATGAGCTTATCTTTAAATATATCAAAAACGTTCTAACAAATTTCGTTGAAATAAAATTTGATATTTGTTTTTGTGAATTCACTAAAAGGTTTTACTATTATACCATAATCCTTAATAAATCAGCGGTAGAAGTTAATTGGATACCCTTCATAGTAGTAGGGTAATTCCAACTAGCTACCACTTCTATCTTTTCTGTGTCTACTTGTACTCCTTCTTTAGAGATGATGAAATCTAAGTATTTCGTACGCTTGACGTTGAATTCGCACTTCTTGAGATCTGCTTGGAGGCCAGCGGATTCAAGTCGCTCGAGGACGCGCTTGACGTGTTCCTCGTGTTCGTCTTTGTTTTCAGAATAAATAAGAATGTCATCTAGGTAGGCTTTACAGAAGTCTTCTAAATAGTCAAATAGAACATTGTTCATATATTGTTGATAAGTCGCGGGGCCGTTTTTCAATCCGAATGGTAGTACTTTGCATTTGTATTAACCATATCAAATACGAAAGATAGTATATTCTTCAGAAGCTGGATCCATGCGAATGCGATAGAACGCTTGTCGGATATCTAACTTTGTATATATCTTCGCATTAGCAAGTCGTACGAGTGTCTCATTAATGAGAGGTAAAAAATACCTATCTTTACACATTAAAGAATTAAGCAAGTAAAAGTCTATATAGAATCTCAAACTACCATTTGGCTTTCTTATAAAGAGAATCGACGCTATGAATAAAGCTTAACTCGGTTCTATAAATCCTTTCACAAGATTTTTAGTAATATATTCTTTAACAACTTCAAGCTATTTGAGGGACATTTTGTATAAGTGGTTGTATTTGAGAGCTTTTTTACTCTCTCTTTCTAATATGATTTTATGGTTATATAATCAAAAAAAAGATAAAATATCCAACTCTTGCTTAGAAAATACTAGATGGTATAGCTGGTAGAACATAAATATAGGCGATTCCATCTCAATGTCTACAATAACGCGATTGAGGGCGGCTATAATTTCTAGTTTAGAATTTTTCAAAGCAACAACTACAATAAAAAAACAATATTTAATCTCTTGATTAAAATACCTAAATGATATAACATAATCAATCTTTTTATAGATTACCATAAAAATCTTATAATCCTTACTCTTTTTATAAATAAATTGAAATTGTATCGGCTTGAACGCATAAATATCGAATATATCAGAAATACAGAGAGATAATGATTTGTAAACAACTCGAATAAGAATTTTAGTAAAAGTAGATTTCTTCCCCAGATTTATTAGAACTTGAACTTCAATAAACACCAAGAATATTTTTCTAATATCTTGAAAAAGGATAATAAATATCTCTAAAAGAATCACTACTATACTCTATCAACCACTATCCAACTAATAGTATATCTTATCTAATCAGGTATTCCAATCATCAACATCTTATTGTCTCAAATGATTGATTCTGGGAGTTTGAAAGCTATTCCTAATTAAAGGTATATTTTTTGATAAGAAAATAATAAAAGAATACTCCATAGGCCAATCGAGATATTAATTAAAACAATCTAGCTTAACTTGAGTCTTTACTAATTATATACAGTCTAGGATTACATTATATAAATCTAAATTGATAATAAGAAATAACACAAATAACTATTGTCAGGCATCGATTATAAAATTAAGAAATATATAATAAGTGATAGCTTTACCTCTTACACCATTATAGCTTTTAACTTTAATAATAATATTAAATAACAAAATGCAAAATTTAAATATAGGAAATAGTATTATAAGAAGTATTTTATTAATGAAAGCGTAACCATTCACTCCAGAATCTATGAAAACTTGGGTTTCATATGAATATCCATTCTTCGAAAATATGTAGAGTAGGTTTATAGAGTCACCTCCCATTAGTTTTATTAAATCGAGAAATCTCATGTCCCTGATTATATTTAAATAGGAACTTTAGTTTAAGCACTTTGATTTAAATATTAGTTTTCGGTATTATAAATAAACTCAATAACTTCCGCTTATACTTCTGGATTTATATCCTTTTTAGCATTCTTTTCTACATTGTAGAACTCTTTATTATCTTTAATTTCTTAGATTTCGGTTATAATACTTATATTACCCATATATAGAGTAAAACTGTGATTCATATTCAGTATAGAAGTAGTAATATTATAATTAAAGCTGTTTCCTGGAGACAGAGTGTTATTTGGCTTAAAAGTTTCTATGTAGCTAATAGGAGTACAAAAGGGATATTAAATTTGAAATTAAGTAAATAAATTCAAATTATTTAATAAACGGGAAATACTTCTAGAAATAATCAATAAATTAATATTACTAAATAGCTTTCTAAAAGATATTTCTTTAATCTTTCTATAATAATTATATTCTTTAAAAGTAATCTCAATTTTATCTATCTCCATAAACTTCTTAGTTAGATCCTTAGCAATATAATATTCTCTAATGTGAAAACTAATAGCTTGTTGGAGGAAATTAGATATTTTTCTTTCCAAATTGCAAAAAAATATTCTTTGATTAATGATTTCCGCTTGTATAGCTAATAGTCTGAATCTGCAATACCATACTAAGAAGTTTCTATATTATATGTTATTAGATATTACCCAGTGTTCATATTCAGTTTGGGCATGATCAGCTTCAGCTAGATTCTTGTAAATAACTGCGAGCTAATTAATCAATTACTATCCTATCAAATAGGGTACTTGAGTGTACAGCGCGAACACATGTTCTTATACTTTTCCTTCCATCTGATCTACTATATAAGATTATTGTTGCACTTCTAAGGTAAGCGAATTTTTGTAAAATTCAAATTGTTTAGTAATTAATAATTACCACAGACTTGCTTTCAGCTCCATACCATTTTTGAGTTTGAATGAAAGATTGGTGGGTTTCGGAATGTACGGATGCTCTACTGCAATAGTAGGTGAGTGAGAGTAGAGTGTTTAATAAATTTGTGGGTTACGAGGGGTTGTAATCAATAGTAAATAAGATCTATTACCAATACTTGTAAGAGATTGTTGCAAAGAATAGCTTCATGAACATAAGATTTTCTTGTTCTTCTTTTTTCCAATAATAGGAAATACTCTCTCAATAGAATCGACAAGAACATCAAAAATTCGGACTTCGCAATCCGCAAGGGAATCTACGTGATATTGTTATTATTATCTTAGAGATTGAGATAATCAAATAATACTAAAACTACGCTATAGCAATTCGTTTCTAAATCTTGTAATTTCATTCTGCAGCTCTTTCATTATCAGTACTTGCTCTTCCTAGCCTGGAAAAGAAGGCCTAGGCTTGCTACCCTCGAAAGTTAATATCTCGATTAAAGAGTTGTTTTCACACTCTTTGCCCTTTTCACATCTACCTGTGTTTATACCAGAATTATAAGGACTATCATCATTGCTCTATTGAAATTGATTGTCATCGGATGTAGAAGCTCGACCAACAGATAAATAATATAAGCCTTTCGGGACAAAGGGATTGCAGCCCTAACTAGATGGTATAGAAAATATAATAGCAATACTTTTAACTCGATATATTTAGAAGAATATCTTTATCAAATCTTAGTTGGAATAGATTTTCTTTATATAAGTAATATCGAATTGTACAATTCACCCAAGAAGGTATTAAGTTATAAGGTATTATTTGTATGGTCACCAGATGGCCGTGCAATCATATAGTGAGTTATAGATAATATGATATTTTGCCTTAAAAGAACTGCAAGAGCAGGGTACAATTTATCCTTAGAATCTACAATTACAGAATCGGGAGTAAAGCACTCATAGAGCACACCTATATACTAGCTATGTACACATGATCGTGCACGTGCGCAAACGCGTACGTGAGCGATCGCAACTGCGATTGGGTGCGATGCGTGACAATTATAGCTTTTGACTTCAATAATAGTATTAAGTGGCAAAATACGGAGTTTAAACATAGGAAATAATATTATAAGAAGTGTCTTATCGATAAAAGCATAACCATTCGCTTCGGAATCTATAAGAGCTTGGGTTTTGTATAAATATCCATTCTTCGAAAATGTATAGAGTAGATTCATAGAATCTCCTCCCATTAGTTTTATTAAATCGAGGAATCTCATATCTCGAATTACATTTAAATAGGAACTTCAGTTTAAATATTTTGATTTAAATATTGGTTTTCAGTATTACAAATGAACTCAATAACTTCCACTTGCACTTCTAGATTTATATCCTCCTCAGCATTTTCTTTTACATCATAGAACTCTTTATTATCTCCAATCTCTTAGATTTCGGCTATAACGTTTATATTACTTATACATAGAGTAAAACTGTGATTCACACTTGGTGCAAAAATAGTAGTATTATAATTAAAACTGTTTCCTGGAGACAGAGTATTATTTAATTTAAAAGTTTTTATATAGCTAGTAGGAGTGCAAGGGGGATATTGGGTTTGAGACTAAATAGATAAATTCAAATTATCCAATAAACAAGAAATGCTTTTAGAGATAATCAACGAATTAATATTACTAAATAACTTTTTAAAAAATATTTCTTTAATTGTTTTATAACAATTATATTCTTAAAAAATAACCTCAAATTCGTTGATTTTTATAAGCTTTTCAGCTAGATTCTTAGTAATATAATATTCTCTAATGTAGAGGTCAATAGCTTGTTGAAGGAAATCGAATATTTTTCTTTTCAGATTGCGAAAAAGCATTCTTTGATTAATAATTTCTATTTATATATCTAATATTCTTAATCTACAATACCATATTAAGAAGTTTCCATATTATATATTATTAAGTATTACTCAATGTTTATATTCAGTTCGGATATAATTAGCTTCAACCAGGTTCTTGTAAATGGCTATAAGTTGATTAATTAATTGCTATCCTATCAAACAGAATACTTGAATATATAGCACAAATACATATTCTTATACCTCTCCTTTTATCTGATTTATTATATAAGATTATTATTATATTTTTAATATAAGCTAATTTTCATAAAGTTTGAGTTACTCAATAACCAATAATTACTACAAGCTTACTTTCAGTTCCATATTATCTTTGAGTTTGGATAAAAGATTGATGGGTTTTTTAATGTACAGATACTCTACTTTAATTGTAGGTGAATAAGAGTAGGGTATTCAGTGAATTTGTAGGTTGTAAGGAGTTGCGATTAATAACAAATAGAATTTATTATTAATATTCGGAAAAGATCATTACAAAAAATAGCTTTGTAAATATAGGGTTTTCTTATTCTTCTTTTTTTTCAATAATAGAAGATACCCTCTTAATAAAATCAATAAGAATATCAGAAATCCAAACTTTACAATCTATAAGGGAATCTATATAATATTGCTATTATTATCTTAAAGATTAAGATAAATAAGTTGTATTAGGATTTTATTATAGTAATTCATTTTTGAATCTTATAATTTCGTTCTATAACTCTTTCATTATTAGTACTTACTCTTTCTAACCTAAAAAAGAAAATCTAGACTTGCTATCCTCAAGAATTAATATCTTGATTAAAGAGTTGTTTCCATACTCTTTACTTTTTCCATATCTATCTATATTTATACTAAAATCATAAAAATTATTATTATTGTTTTATTGTGATTAATTATTATTGGATATAGAAGCTCAACTAATAGATAAGCAATATAAGCCTTTTAAAACAAAAGAATTATAATCCGAATTAAATAATATAGAAGATATAATAGCAATACTTGTAATTTAATATATTTAAGAGAATATCTTTATTAAGTCTTAATTGAAATAGATCTTCTTTATATAAGTAATATCGAATTATATAATTTACTCAAGAAGATATTAATTTATAAGGTATTATTTGGATTGTTATTAAATGGCTATACAATTGTATAGTGAGTTGTAGATAATATGACACTTTGCCTTAAAAGAACTGTGAGAGTAGGGTATAATTTATCCTTAGAATCTACAACTACAGAATCGGGAGCAAAGCGCTTGTAGAGCGCACCTATATACTAGCTATGTACACGTGATCGTGCACGTGCGCAAGCGCGCACGTGAGCGATCGC
>PQXJ01000761.1:0-10772 GCA_004786225.1 Botryotinia narcissicola | reverse complement strand
ACTATATATATTAATTTAATATTTGGTATATTAATAGATAGGGGAGCTTTTGTAAGGGCTTTAGCTTGAATTTCGATTTTCTGTATAATAGATTCTAAATAGGTGATTTGAGAAGTAATAATATTGAAGGCAATAGTGAGCTTTCCTTTTTTAATATATTTTTTAAAAATCTCTAGAAAATCTAATAGCTTCGATTACTTATTATGTGATTAAGAAAAAGTTGAGGCTAGTATTATAAGATCTCTTGCTTTTAGGATTGCTTTCTTTAATATAGTTATCTTGTTTTATATTCTAGATTGTTTATTTTGATTGCTAAGGGGTATTATAGAGTATTATTTCTTATTCTGATTGAATATATAGATAATATTGATTGTATCTTGAGTAATGAAGGGGTTACTGAGTAGATTGAATTTTTCAACTCTTCTTTTAGAACTGATTAGCTGATTGGTTGGTAGAATAGGGCTAGAGATTTCGAGTTGAGGGTTTTCAGAAGGCGGGGGATGGCTTTAAGGTATTGGGATACCTAGGATAACAGTAGAATAAATGTTTAGTACAATGGAGGCTTCAGAAGAAGCCTCCATTATAGCTGTATCCCCAAGTGTTGATGGATTATTGAAACAATTTATATCGGGAGTTATATTCTTATTTTGAAGATTTAGAATGAAAATTTTATGTGAATTTTTGTATGAGTTTTGTGTTTAGAGCGTTGACAACAATATCACAACAATTACTGATCAGAATCACTTGAGGGCAGTTGTAATTAATTTTGTTAAATGGCTATAATCTAGATCGATCGCGAAAGGGTCGTATTTCGAAGAAAAAGTTTCCTTCGAAATTTGTTGTGTGTGAGGAACTGTCTCAAGAGTGATCTACACACGCTCGAAACGCTTATTGTATACCAGAAGTAATCCATATCGCTTCCTTGAACCGGAAATAGGTGGAGATAAGGGATTCTCTTCGTGGAGATACACTGTAAGTCCGGTGCTCGCTGTGAGATATCAGCCGGTTGCCTCAGTTTTGTTTGACCTGATTGCATCTAAATTCGCATATGTGTATATAAACATATATATATATATCCAGTGGATAGTCCGTCTTTGATTGTATACATCAGATTGCTACTTCTTCTCACCTAGATATCTCTATCAAAATACAAAATCCCTTGAGCAATCATGCGCAAAAGTCAACGCATCTTCATGACCGGGGCCACTGGCTATATTGGTTTCGTCATTACCGAGCTTGCCATTGCAGAGGGCTACGAAGTCCATGGACTTTCTCGATCTGAATCTGGAGACTCCAAGCTACTTGAAGCCGGGGCAGTTCCAGTTCGAGGCGATCTTACCAGCCTCGATGTTCTTCGTCGTGAGAGTTCCGAAGCGGATATTGTTCTTCATCTTGCCACAGTTTATCATATCACCAATGCCAGCGCAGGCTATGATGCTGTTTGGCCAATTGATAAGGCGGCAGTTGAAGCTATCGCAGATGGGTTGGAGGGTTCCAATAAACCACTTGTTGTAACAGGTGGTACACTGTTTGTCTCGCCAGATTCAGATGGTGGCGAGACTACGGAGACTTCTCCGGAAGATCCAGAACCTCTCAATACTCGTCAGCAAGCTGAATCTCATGCTCTCGAGCTGGCAATGAGGGGAATCAGGGTGGTCGCTATACGCTTGGCACCGTGGGTTTTTGGAAGAGGTGGAAGTGGAGTCAAAATATTCATGGATATCTCCAAGCAGGCTGGAGAAGTGACGTGTGTAGATGGATGCAAGAATCGCACGACCACTGTTTATGTTGATGATGCTGCGAGACTCTATTTACTGGCTGCTCAAAATGCAAGATCGGGAGAAGTGTTCAATGCTAGCTCGGCTACTAACGTTACCTTCCTGGAAATGTGGGAAACTATGGCCAAGTCATTAAACGTGCCATTGAAGCATCTTTCTACAGAGGAAGCCGTCGCTAAGCTAGGTCCGTTTTTGACAAAGTTTATCTCGGTAGAGAATAGGGCAACGGGAGCGAAAGCTAGAGATGTGTTGGGGTGGGAACCCACCGGGCTTGGTATATTGGAGGAGATTCAATTGACCGCTTCTTGAGGCCAGGATATTCGTTGAGTTTCATAGACATATTACGATGTAACAAGTTTGTTAAGTTATACCTATCGATAAATCATTTTGCTTGAGGTCTAGGGCCATATATAAGTTCAAGGGCAGTGGGTGATAAAAATCTATTAGAAAGATTCATGGTGAAATTAAGCTCCAGTCTCTCGACAGTAAATTAACAACACGACATTTGCCATGTTCAAGAAAACCTAAGTGACGTAGCGTAAGCTAGCCCTCAAAGCTCTTACTGAGCAGCTCTTGCAAACATTAAGGTTTGATCAACCTGTTTCCACAACTTTTTATCAATCCGGTCAAGCTTCCATCGCATCTGCTTGCGAGCTGCTTGATTCCATACAAAAATACTTGATTATACATAACACGTTCAGACAATGACGCAGTCGCTGCTATACTAGGCAAACGTCAAACAACAATGCTCTCGAAATACAAGTCATTCAATTCCAGCAAATCTACAATATTGACGTTAAGTATAAGAGTTCCCTCGTTATCATCTAGGTTTTCCATTATTTCAAATCACTAGCTAACCTTCGATTGTCATCCCATCTCTACTCCAATATTATTTCAGGGCAGATTTCTCATTCAGCCTGTTCATTTCAAAACTAGTCGGCCAGATTTGATATTCTGCGCACATTCGATAGTATTCTTGACTGCACATTAAGTCTTTAGGATCTATAGTGTGAAATCGTACCTGGTACCAGTCCAGAGTGAAGGGACCATATTCTCATTTCTTCCACTGACTAATTTCTCGGTCCTTGTGCCTTTCGCCAACATTGCACAATTTGCTTTCCTTTCCTTGAACCAAGCAGCTGCTTCATTTTCCGCGGTCTAATTTCAAATTCAGCTCCTCCGATCCGAAAAAAATATGTACATATGTAGGTAACGCATGGTCATTAATGCCTCTTTACAGGGAGGATTCACTTGGTTGCGAACTTGCTTTTGTCTTATACTTCACTACAGAAAATTCAAGTACCTAGCAACCTAGTTATGATAAGTACCTACGCATCAATAATGAACAAAAGTGGTTAGACTTCAGATGACCCCATGTTTCAACCAAGCTCTTACAATCGATAATAATAAGGAAGGCAAGACCATCAAGCCAATTTTTGCCAGACCAATCGTATATGCCGATTAAGTCTACCTATACAATTTTCAAACCTTTATTCACCAGGATCTCTTACATGGACCGAGAGCTCCCGAGGTCATTCATCAGATAATCTGGCATGAACTAGACTAGGTTGACATCGGAGGTAGAGCTCTGATTTATATATTTCCAGTGAATCTAATAAAAAGACAGTGAGAGCAACCTGGAAAGCTTTGATATTTCCACCACCATTCTCAAGAACCACCAGTGGGTGTACGGACTCACAGGACAATACCAAAATAAACTTGTGAATATCTTTTGATATTTCGAATCATTTATTTTAGAAAATATTAAATTTCTTGAATAGAGAGAAAGCAATCAAAATACGAATTCTGATATCAAATAATCGAAGAATGAATTTATGAAAAATATTGAAAATTGGGAAGTGTCCCGTTAATCCATGCACCCGCTGGTGAACTGACTAGGTAGAGATGAAAGGACTGTATTACGCTGTGGAAAAAGTCGTATTTTGAAATGTCTGCATATATGCAAAGGTCTAAAAACACTAGCACTAATCTCTGATATTATAATTCCCACAGTAAAGAAGAGTTTCAAAGGATTCTTAAGAGGATTACCGGAAGTTTCTCACTAAAGGCTAACCAAACTCACATGCTTTACCTTTAACAAAGATTAGACGAGATCACTCTCTTACCTAAGATATACTTCAAAGCGATGTTCTGGTGTGGGAACAAGAACTGAGATAGTTATTCCCTATATACATAATTAACAAACTTCCCCAACCTTGAATAACTAAGTTGTGCTCTGGATGTCTTCAATCCTACGTGAAATACTCAGTTCTTTAACGGCATTAGTATTCAAAAAAGACTTTCACTGTAGAATCTTTAAGCTCATATCTACTTTTCAATTTCCCACCTTCGAATTTCAAATCAAGTAAAATTATTCACCCAACAACCACTGATCAACCACCTATTCAATATGGCGTCCACTAGAAATCTCTGAAGATTACCGAGCCGAACCCACAAACAAGATAAATTCTAGCGTGGTGAGGGTTATTGACCATTCTCGGTTCTTGTTAATACCCAAGTCCTCCTCAAACTTGATACTTTTAATTCTTTACAATAACACCAACCTTGAGAAAATAAGCCCATCACAGAATCTCTGTACCATCATAGGATCTTCTTTATATTTTTTCTTCATACTTCTCCTCTCATTCATAAAATCTCCTCGCTCGATCATATATCTTCCGTTCATCCAGACAACTTGATTACTTGAAAATGTCTTCCAACGGAGATGAAAACTACCAACTTGAAGCGGCAAGCATTCTTGAATCAAATTTGATCGACGATCAAGAGGCCAAAATTAAGGAAGAGCCCTTGGAGGAAGAGACTGGTGTCGATCCATCCATTCCCCTTTATGATTCGGCCCTTCGTCTGGATCTTGAGAGCCAAGCTATGCGGTACCGTTCGAATTCGCCAGCTCTGTCCATTCGACTAAGAAGACCTGAAAGACCTGTGTCTGAAATGCATGCATTTACGGCAGCTGGTGTAGCCGCTTTGACTGATTACCGGCTTTTACAAGGGCGGCTCAACAGGCTGTTATATACACCGCACTCGGAAGATGAGTTCCCTGATGATGAGTTATCTCATACTTCAGAATCTCAATTGAATGGGCGCGTTCACAGCCCTGGCTATAGCCAGCCCGATGCTGCTTATTCAGAAACTCACTATCAGCAACTTGAGTCTTACCCACCTCAAATGTCGGGGTATCCTCAAAATCCATTTTCGCCAGAGTATCCTCATCAGTTGGATGGTTCCCTTGATCCGCAGTTTCCACAAATACCTTTCGTTGATGATCTAGACGATACAATAGAAGTTGACTCGACTATGTTCAACTCTACGGTTCCTTCGGAAGACTTCTCCGCTAGTCCGACACCAACTCTTCAACAAGAAGTTTTATTCGAGAACCGAGCGCCCTCTACACCACGTGCAAATCGTCAAACAAGACGAGAGTCGGCCAAGTCTAGGACCAATAGAAATAGTGCTTGAGGTCTAAGAAACCGTGCCAGACGTGCAGAGGATTTTGCTCCTCCCCCTGGTGCGATGACTGCTGCCGACGTTATGGCTGTACACGAGAACAACGTCCGTCGTAGAAATAAGCGGTACAAGAGGGCCGGCATCAAACAACGACCTCTCGACGACATCGAACAGGATGTTGTCAACACACTTAACGAACTTGGTGTCCCGATCGATGCCAACGATATGTATCTCCAGGAAGTGTATTCGCATAGAGATACGACGCTCGATGGAAGTTTGAACGAATCCGCAGACAGCACGATCGATAATAGGGATACTGATGAGACAGTAGTCCCACCTCCTTCTGGTCTTCCCGAGGAACCTGATTTTCCAACAAGTGCTCGTTGGCGAGAGCGTGGCCCTGACGGTCAAGCAAGAGCGAGATGGGCATCTGCCCGATGGAGGGCAAAGAAAAAGGTTCAGGCAACGGAAGCCTGGAAAAATGCAACAAAAGAGGAAAGAAAAGCGATGGAAAACAAAGTAAAAGATGCTCTTGTGTTCATGTAAGTTTTTAATTCAATCATGACTCATATATCAGTACTAACCGTACTATAGTGCAGACCCTATTCCGGTCGGACCTGTACCACTAAAATCTCTTCCACCATGGTTACGATCAGAAAGAGCCATTCTTTTACAAGAAGTGACCGACAACAATAAAAGAATCCAGCTTTTGAGCAAGAGATTAGATACAGTGGCTGATGCCTACAACCGGCGTATTCAATACAAAACACAAAAAGCCGGAGAGCTTTGTGTTGCTCCTGGTAACGGTGAATCTCGAAAGAATTCACGGTTAACAAAAGACCGCACTCCACCACACAGGACAGCAGAGACGATTCTGTCAAATTTGAAAAAGTGGTCGGAGTTGGGGGATATTTGTCTCTGCCGACAACATCAGCGGTATCTTGTTGGGGATTTCGAACGAAGTGGAGATTTCCCCCATGGCCACGGAGTTAAGGAATGCATACCCAAGGACCGCAAGGATGATGACTGCCACTGTCATGATCATCTTCGAGATTTCAATGGGGAGTTCCCTCCAGGACATACGAAGGTTCGTTGTAGTCATCTCCTCATTCGATCCAACAAGTGATTGAATCCACTTTTCAAGGACATTTAAGAAGCCTTGTTGCTACTTGTGTGTCAAGGACTTGCCCAAATTGTTCTGTTTTTGTTTTTTCGATATTTCGGCTTAAAATTTGGGGTGATCAATTTTTATTGATATTCACTTTTACTTGGTGGATGGACGAATAACAAGGAGATGTGGTATACATACACTGGATCCTGGTCTTGACTGTAATGAGTAATAACCTTGATGCTTTTTTCAATTTTTTGAAGTGTTCTTTAAAGAATCTGGTGTACATATCAATGATAATAACTCGAACTCCTTGTTCTGTTAGTTTGAGGCGGCAGTTTGCTTCTTGGAGGGGGTTCCTCGTGAATCTAGGCTACGAAACACGATGATTTTATTAAAAAACATGCACCTTGGAATCTGTGACCTTTGCGTGAAATATACTCCGGCTGCATCTAGCAGCCGTCTGGTAAGATTGTGGCGTATCCATCACAGAGAACAGAATCTCTGCTCTTGGAACTCCTTTCTTTTAGCTGTTAAAGATATGTTTGCCACGAATGTTTTCATGCGCAGGAAAGCTGGTTTTAAAGAATCTTTGAGTGGTTCCTAGTGATTATGTTGTGAATTCACAATGAAGTGAGGTTAGAATTTAGCGCCACGAAACTGATCTCTCATAAAGTTAGCCGCGTGAATGCCGAAGACTGGGTCCAAGGTCACAGGCCTGAGTTTCAAACGCGGACAACAATAGGAAATTAAAAGAATGATATCAACTCTTGACGAACTCAAATATCGAGACTGCCACGAGATCATCAGATCCTTTCGAAATCATTCGGAGCATGCTTCTCTCAACGCTAGTAGTTTCTTTTGCTGCTTCCTCTTCATTCAATCTTTCAGAACCTAAGGCTTAGTGTCGAGATAGAGAATTAATGGATGACGACAATCAACGTTGAGGAGTTGACTTCAGAGAACTGCTCATCGGCACCGTTGCCCAGGTGCTTTGCATTCCCATAATTTGATCTCATCACAAAAATTTCTCTGCCATTTTCTTCTTTCCAAATCTTTCTCTGGACTAATTTCTTTCTTTCCCAGATATCCTCATTTAGAAGTGTTCCCTAGTAAAAGCGGTATTAAATAGTTGAGTTTTCTTATATAAGAACCAACTGATAAAGATTTTTTATTTGATTAGTGGTACATTTAGTAAGTTACACCAAATTTCCGCCCTCATGAGGTCGTACACGAGAAGTATATAAGACTCCTCACAGTCCTGTCGTCCGGTATATCATACTCAGCAAAGCAAGACTTCATCTTCCCATGATGTGTAGATGTAGCAAGTCAAGACTTATTCCTTTTTTCTAGATCTCTTCTTGGCCACTGAGTAAGTACTTGCTTAGTTTTTCTTGCAAATGACGGAGATTTTGTGAAAGAAATAGGGATAGTCATTGTTGTTGTCAGCAAAAAACTATTATCAAATTCCTCTCATTACTCACTATAACTCTATTAGCTCTGCTGTCAAATTCTAAGGTACGAACAAAATACTCTGTAATTCTCGCTCAATCGTTGTGAGAATTCCGCAATAAGAGATACCGGAAACAATTCAGATAGGAATCAAAGATCCATGAGTGGGCATAGGTGTCTCATATCTTTCAAAGTACCAACTACTGCAGCCTGGGTGAAGCAAATTGGAGCGATATCAAGAATGATGGTTTCAAGGAGAGATTTTCACGTCTATTATATAGAGCAATGATCTGGAGACTCTAGATCAGATGGCCTGAAAAATTCTCATGTCCTTAGCCGCTGGGTTTCTCGGTCTCTTAATCTCCAGCCCCATCACCCCCTTTCTCAATCCCTTTATTCACTCAATAACTTTTATATACATCCCCAGGAAATTCAGTTCAAGTCAACTACTTTGTTTGAAAAACAAGAACTATTCAGAAGTGAGATTATCAGTTCTCTATACTTCTAATTCCTACTCGATTACTGATTTGATAAATCTGGATTTTTGCTTCAGTATAGCTTCAAGGACTCTGTCATATATTCTTGCCGGCAAACTTATCGCTATCAACCTTTAAATAACTATCTGTCGAAATAATATCACAGTCATTGCCGTTTTTCTGATCATCATTGTCCTACTCTTTTTCTTTTATCCCCTTTTACCTCTCCCCTACTCGTTCCCTGTTCCACTAGTTCTTTCACTACAAACCAGTAAAACACCAAAGAAACGTCAGAGTATCCAAGAAGTCTAGTAATCCCAGGACATTTATCCTGTGAATTTTTGTACTTAGCAAAGATTTTGCAATAGTAAAATCGTTTTGCCAGGTTGGTTTATATGTCAATCCTAACTACTCCGTTCTACAAAGCTCCTTTCAGATCAATAATAATCGGGGCACGCAACAATTATTCAACCGGTTAAACATCAGAAAACCCCTCACGAAAAACTTAAAGGGATATAAAACGCCCAAAAACCTCCTCGTCCCCAGCAATTCTCCAAGCGAATTCGAAGAGCCAGACCAACAAGACTTATAGAGTGGAGAAACAGACCGGCAGAGATACACTTTTCAAAACTCACAGATTACTTTTTCACACGTATTAAGCAAGGGAGCTTGTATGTTGTCAAACTGCGTTGTTGTCGTACATCAAATGAACACTCTCAATGATAAGAATAATATTGTTCAGAAATCAACGGGAAGACAGGCATATAAAGCTGAAGACAAAAGTCTCGTACAAAAAGTGACGACGATTGTGTGCTGTAGGAATAGGAAGGAGGAGTCTGATATATACTCGGAGTAGAGAATCGAATGCTATATCGATGAAAATTCATCGAACACGGGAACCTGACTCTGATGTGGTAGTCATTATGCTGTAGAGATGTGAAGGAAATCAGCTTAAGGTTCGTGATTTATATAGACGCACGAATCATATAGATACTCTAGATAAAATAATAACAGCTCATAAAGCGAAGCTGTATCTAGTAAACGATACGCATCCTCCCCCCTTCCAGTGTTGTAATTAGTATACGGTAGTATTACTGTGGCTGATATATAGAATATTATACGTACGCTTGTGCGTATAATAACCATTGATATATATTATTAAAGTGGGATGTAATTGAAATACGAAAAATACTAATTACAACACTGGCACATACTCTAGACAAGAACATCACAGCTCATTAAACGATGCTGCCTCTAAGATCCTATACACATCCTCCCCCCTTTCTTTCCCTCCTTCTCTCTTCAGCTAGCATATAATCTACCAACAATCATCAAACAAAACCCAAGTCTCTAGAAATCTTCTATGAAAACAAAAATACATCTTTCTTCCCATCACATTATCCTCAGACTAATTCATTCCTCCAGATTTAGCAAAACTACCTACCTATATTCAGTAAAATTTATCCATCCACCTCTCTATCAAACCCCCACGAAACAATTTATACTCAATTTCCTCATTTGCAGAAGACTCAAAAGACACAAGGGGATCGGATCCAATACTTTGGATAGATTCATCTTTTTCGAGACGATTCTCCGCCGTAGAGGGGATTCTATTCTTTAGTGTATGTTACCATTGTTCTTTCTATTCTCATTACTGCATACGCACTTCTAATACCTACCCATTTCTTCCACCAACTCCCAAACCCAGCCCAGATCTAGATACAAGCCATGCACGAAAGAACAAAAAACAAAAAACAAAACACCACAAAACACAACCCCGAACACACCATACACTTTCCCCCCTATTCACACCTCAAGCCCAGCACACCACAAACCCCTCCAAAAACACGTTGCAGACATAGATCATTCCCCTGTCCAATCTAAAAGCCCAAGGATCTCCATTTTCGATTGTCAATTACCTCAAGCCCGATTTCGACATACTACTCCGCTCCGTTCCACTCCGCTCCAATTTCATCCTCGTTTTTCATCGCAAGATTTTCTTCCGTAAAAGAATACACATACATACAAACATACATACACGAAGAAAATCAGTATCTATCTATCTATCATGACATCCATAGCCAAACTCATGCACATGTATGCGCATTCATTTATTTCTTCAATCCTTCCGGGAAACAAAAATGAAAGGAATAACTAAGTAATTCATCCTCCAGAAATTGATTCCATCACGGCAATTCTTCTCCCTCGCTTCGTAATATCACTAAAGAATTCTCACCGTCATCTTCTTTTCTTCTTTCATTCTTTTCCTTCTATCGCTCAACCACCCATCTCCAATCCTCCATCTCCATCCCCATCCCCATCTCCATCTCCATCCCCATCTTCAATCAAAACACCAATTTTGAAACGCCCTCGCTCATTCTCCCTATACATACTCTTTCCTTCCCATCCTCATCACCATCACCATCTCCATCACCATCACCATCACCATCACCATCACCATCACCATCACCATCACCATCACCATCACCA
>PQXJ01000760.1:0-10806 GCA_004786225.1 Botryotinia narcissicola | reverse complement strand
AATATATACTCAAACTCTGCTTTATCGAAGGGAACTTTTCTTATTATATGGCAAAGTTGTGTATATCATTATTGAATATTTTATTATAGATATAGTTATAGGACTATATTGTGAAACCTGGTTGTTTTTTGTTACCAAATTATTTCCTGACACACCGTTCATCTTCGGCTTACTATGACTTCAATGCTATAATCTGTATATAAACTGGTTGAATATGACTCTTTTCTTTATATTATTCTATTATGCCATATAATGTTGCCCTTGAGATATATTATATGCCATTTGGGCATCAACGATTTACTCACTACGACCAACTGTAGATCTATTAATAGTTCGGGAATAGTCTCAAATAGAAAGAGTTTTAAACATATTACTGCTGGTTAAGGAATTTCTTGAGAAGGTTTATCGATTGCTATATGTAAAAGATTGATTCGAGGAAGACAAGGGATATGAGTCTGTTACTAGCAAAGACAAATTAGATATTGAAATAATATTTACACTGGGTATAAATCATTATCGCATAAGAACTTATAACAAAGGTTCTTGTACACAAGCTCAGATTATAGGTAATCTTCTGAATATATATATAATTCTAATAGAAAAAATGACTAATCAATATAGACAACGAATTAATCCAAAATATGGTTATCTACTACTACTTTCAATACTAATACTAAAAGTGTAGTTATTTTTATTAAACCTGAATATAGAGGATATTCGTTGGTTATAGGCCTCGAGTTTTGTTTCTTTCTATTGATAGGATAATGTTTGTGTAATAAAGATTACTTAGAATGAACTTGATCAGGTAACAAAACGTCGAACTATAAACAATAGGGAATCTCTTAATACAACCACTTTATTACAAATAGTTTATCTCAACGAAGAAGAATACAGGGATATCCTGCTTGATGAAGGGGATCTGGCTAAAACCTTATCTCAATTATTATTATACTTATATGATTTTGTTTATAATTATTATAAGCCAGCTTACTTGTATAAGATTTCGGAGATAGATATCTTTAAGTTTTTAATTGGAAAATCTAAACTCAGTAATATAAAGATTTAATAAAAGCTTCCTTTTTGGTTATAAGATAAGTTATCTGTATTCCTTTTATATTATGCGGATATTCTTTTATTATATCGAGTATGGGATTATAAGATTGAGCTGATATCTGGAAAGGAGCTATTATACTTTAAGAACCGCCTATTATCACCATTGGAGCTCGAAGTTGTATGTAAATAGATTAACAATAACCTTAGTAAAGGCTTTATTTGAGAATCAAGATCATATAGTGCTGCACCCTTGCTTTTAGCTGCTAAGCTAGATGGCGGCATATATATATATTAAGATTATCAAGGATTAAATAATATTATAATAAAGAATCGTTATCCACTCCCTATCGTTTGCAAAATTCTGAATACTCTTTATAATACTATGATATATACAAAACTGGATATTATTACCGCTTTTAATAAACTTTGTATTTCAGAAGGTGATGAATGGAAGATAGCTTTTATTATTTGTTTTAGTCTTTTCGAATCACTTGTTATACCCTTTAGCCTTTATAATGTATTATTATTCTTTTAATATTATATCAATTATATTCTATTTAACGAACTGGATAAATATTGCATAGTGTATCTGGACGATGTTCTTATATATTCGGTGAATAAATTGGAGTATAGAGGATATATTCAAATGATAGTATAAAAATTGGTAGATACTAGATTATAGATTAATATAAACAAATGTGAATTTGAGATTATTTCTATTTGCTATTTGAGATTAATAATTATAATAAATGGTATACAAATGGACTCTGAAAAGGTTATTATAATCATGTTCTAAGAATAGTCACTTTTAGTAAAAGATTTACAATACTTTTTAGAATTCGCCAATTTCTATCAACAATTTATAAAGGATTTTTCAAAGATATACTAACCTCTCAATAACTTATTATATAAAGATATTGACTGAATATAGAATGTATTATATAGAGATACTTTCGCTATACTCAAGGATATATTTATAATAATACTAGTTCTTGTATATTTTGATTATAATAAATGGATAGTCTTGGAAACGTACGATTTAGATTAGGTATCAGGAAGAATACTTTCTTAATATAATTCTAATTGCCTTTTATAATTAATAGCTTATTTCTTGGCAAAACATTTTGCAGCATAATGCAATTATGAGATTTATAATAAAAAGCTTTTTGCAATTATCAAGTCTATAGTAAAATAGCGATTAGAGTTTCAAGGTTTATAATAGGAATTTGAGATTCTTATTGATTATAAAAATCTGGAGTATTTTATTACAACAAAGGTTCTAAACTAATAACAAATTTATTAATCTGAGTTTCTTTTTTATTATAACTTTTATATAATTTATCAATTGGGGTTTAAAGCTATTCAACCAGACACTTTGAGTTGAAAAAGGGAGGATAGATTAAATTTTGCAATTGGAGATAACGAACACTTAAAGAATAAAAAGTATATAGTTTTACTAATAGATAAATTCGATATTGACCTTTATAATAAACTAAAAGCTAATATTCATTTAATATTAATAGATCTTGTAATATCTACAGAAGATAAACTAATCAATAAATTAATCGATAATGTTTATAGAAAATCAGATATAACTTATCTACTTATTATAGCAATTGAGAATCAGTATATACACAAATAGCCAATAGAATTTAGGAGAATACTTTGAGTTGCTATATAAGATTGCTATATAGCAAATAATAGAATATATTATCGAGAGAGATTATGGATTCCATTAGACGATGAGTTGAAAGTACAAATCATTTATAGGATACACTCGTCTGGCTCAGCTGGGCATTCAGATCGGATTAAAACAATCAACCTTATCTCTCACATCTATTAATAGCTATAAATATACTAGGAGATTTCTTTATACATACAAGTATACAAGCTCTGTATATGTACAAAGTCATCAAAGTCGGCCCCACCCGGATTCCTACGCTCATTATTAGTCCCCTTTCGATCCTAATCTGATATATTAATAAATTATATTATACCGCTTTTAGATTGTGCTTATTATGATTCCATATACAAGCATATTCTAGTTGTTATTTGTTAACTAACTAAAATGAAATATTTTATAGGGGTTAGAATGATTACAATAGAAGAGCTTATTGATATCTTTATCAGCCGCATTTATATTTTATATGACCTACCAGATAATATCATCTCCGATTGTAGTATACAGTTTGTATCCGGTTTCTGATCTCAATTAACTAAACAATTAGTTATAATCCTTTAGTACTTTTCAGTATTCCATCTGCAAACAGATGGACAAACGGAATGAATAAATTTTGTTCTCAAATAATATTTATGAGTCTTCATGAATTTTCATTAAGACAATTGAATGCAATAATTGTCTCTTACTGAATTCGTATTAAATAATATGATTTCGGAGACTACCGGCTGCTTGCCATTCTTTGTTAATTATGGGTTTAATCTATATATTGGTATAGAGCCTAGTAAACCTTGTTTATTGAATATGATTATAGCATAGAAACAGGAGTTTTTCAAAGGCAATAAGACGGCAGATAGAATGGAAAGAATTCTATTACAACTATAAGCTCTCGCTAGGCAAGTAGTTACAATATATAAAGAAAACGCAAACTGGCATTATACCGACTCACCACACTATTATATAGGCCAAAAGGTGTTTATAAATATTAAGAATATAAAAACCTCTCGGAAAGCAAAGAAATTGAATAATTGGTGGATAGGGTCATATAAAATTATAAAAGTTTATTCTTGTTCCTATCTTATTCAATTACTAAACAATATTTGTATATTTTCTGTTTTTCACCATTCGTTATTTACTTCTGTAATCAACAAAATACATTTCCTAGTATAGACTATAATTAACTAATCAGAGTCAACTATCATTAGAAATATAATCCTTGAAAAAGAGAATAACAAGAGTGATCCAATACAAAAATGAATCTTTGAAAAAGTTATAGATAATTATAATAAAGATTGTTATTATTATCTAATCAAATAAAAGCATTATACTCCTATTTGGTAATTAGTAGCAGATTTGAAAGGAAACAAAAAACTATTAGCAGAGTATTATCACATATACTCCGAAAAGTTTGGCTTATTAAGATGGATATTGGATAACCCTGAAGCTAAAGTAATCCTATCACCAATATTGGAATGCTCAGAGAAGATATAGGGAGTTTGAAGATTAACTTACAAAAGAAAAGCCAGATCAATATAAAGCATCTGAGCTATATAGTAGTTTTAGTTTGCTTGGAACAAGCAAGCCCTTAAGGGGGGGTATTGTCACAGGTTCAATATGTAGTTATATGGATGCCTTAGGCATCCGCCCTCCATATAGTCGGCGCTTCTCCGCCTCCTTCTTCACTCCTTGTAGAATATCATACATCTTACCTAGTACCTATCTCTTGCGCCGTGATATTATTATTCTCTAAATGCATCTATTATCATTAATAATTCTTTATTATATATTTCATAGTTTAACTTAGCTGGTGATAGCTTTTGTAAATAGAATACAATTGGTTAATATTTCTTATTCTAATCTGGTTGGCTCAGAACTACTCTTATAACAAAATTAGAAGAGTTGGTTTTTATTATGATTGATTTCTCTGGATCGAATATTAATAGTATTAGCTCCTTTGTTATTGCTTATTTGAATGTATTGAATATCTTTTGTGTTTCGATGGTCCACTTAAAACTTCCTTGTTTTTTTTTGGTTAAATTGGTTAAAGATATTGTAATCCCTGAATAATCTCTAATAAATCTTTAATAAAAGTTGATAAATCCTAGAAAGAATTATAACTCCTTAATCATATTTGGCTGCTTTTATTCAAACATTGCCTTGATTTTATCTTTACTTATTTTGAGCCCTTAGCTTGATATATTGAATCTTAAGAATTCTGTTTTTTTAATATGGAATTTGCATTTGCTTGTTTTGTATAGTAAATCTGCCTTAGCTAAATTTTTAAGGATGTTGCTTATATCCTTGATGTATTAGTTTTTGTTATTTGAATATATTAGAATATTATTTAAGTAGTATATATAATGTAACGTATGGGGAACTCGGACATATGGGGAACTCGAACACTTTTAGCCCATCACCAACTTGAAACCGCAATAACTTTTATTATATATACCCAATTTCCTTCTATATCTGCTCAAATTAAAGAGAAGTTTCAAAAGATTATAATTTCACTTTAATTGAAAAAATTTAAATTAATTAGAAAGTTTGCAAAATATTTTGAAATTTCTAAATCTACTTTAGCTGATATACTGACTGTGAAGAAAACACATTCCCAAATCTATTAAATAATTCAAATTCTTTCAAACACAAAAGAAAATACTCTTGTATAATGGATTTCACAACTTACCATTACTGGATTCCCTGCTATACTTATATTAGTAAAGGAAATAACCAACAAAATTCGTTTTCGATATATTCAGATCATATCATCTCAAAATCCTACCTCGATAGAAATCCCATTTATAAACTACAAATAGATCTATAAATTCCAAAAACAATATCCAGAACTTAAAATATGCTATTTATATCAATTAAAATCTAATCAAACTAAAAAAACAACTCCAAAGAATATTCAGGCTTGATTTGATGTATTTTGCATACATCTTATTGAATGAAAGTATAAATTAGATGATATATATAATATGGATGAAATTGGATTTAATATTGGAAATATTCAAAGTACGTGTATTATAATCGATTCTACTCAAAAATCGAATTGGAAAGTTATAGCTGGTAAGTAAGAATAAATAATTGTATTTGAATATATCAATATAATTAGAAATGCTTTATCATCTATAATCATTTTCAAGGTTCAGAATACAAATTCTACATAAATTCTAAAGGATATACTTCAAAGCTAGTAGTTCTTTATTAATATAAATAAATGAATCTTAAATAGCTATAGATTAGAATAATTAAAAAGAGTTTTCGAACTAGAATCTAAAAAAGTATTAGATGACCATTCTCGACTTTTGATTATAAATAGCTATTCAAGTTATATTACAGGTAGCTTTATTGTTTTCTATATAGATAATGATATTGATTTACTTATATTACCTTCTTATTGCTCTCACTTACTTTAGCCACTTGATATTGCGGTGTATAAACTAATGAAATGATATTATGCTTTAGAGATTGATCAATATTCTCAAGCTGATATAAAGCAAATCTAAAGAACTGAATAAATAAAACTCTTTTAAAATATCAGAAAAAAAGCATTGAATTCTTCTAATATTAAAACTGACTAAAAAGAAGCTGATTTAGTATCTTTTGCTTTACAAAAAGTATTCAATTTATTATTATTTAATTCCTTTTAATAATCTTTTATTCTATAAATAAAAATTCCCGATTAAGATTTAAACTTTTTTATATTTAGAATTTCTTTTTTATATAAAATATAATTAATATAATCAAATCATATTTTTAATATAATTTTAGTAAATATTGTTTCTTCTGTATTATTAATTTATTGATATGCTAAGAGAATGATTAAATTTGTAGAATCTCAAAATGCTAAGATAGCTCTATTTTGGAAATAGTTCTTTTATACTTAAAAGATAATTGAGATTTGAAAAAAGAGAATTAAAAACAAAAGAGTTAAATTATAAGATTAATTTGTCTTTAGTATTAAGGAAGTATTGAAAATGATATATAAAGTAAAGGAAAAATCTAAGTAGAAAAAGCTACAAGAATATTTATATAAATATTTAATTAAAGAATTAAAAGAAAAGATTGAATAATAAGATTTAGAGAATAGTTTAAGTTATTCGGAATTTGAATTTTAGGATTATATAACTTGTAGAATAAGATTGTTTTTAGAATAATTGAAAAAGTGTCCGAGTTCCCCATATGTCCGAGTTCCCCATACGTTATGTTAATAAATGTCCAAATATTATAATAGTATATTATTCATTAATTTTATAAAAATAACTGGTGTGTTGGTTAGCCCGAATGACATAACCTAATATTTGTATAGCTCATATCTTATCTTGAAAGTGGTTTTCTATTCCTTGTCTTTCTTCATTTTAATCAAATAGTAATCATTGTATAGATCCATCTTGGTGAATATAGTAGCTCTATCTAATTAATCTCTTAATTCCATAGCTAATGGAAATGAATATCGATCCTTTTTAATAAGTGTGTTAAACTTTTTGTATTCCATAATTAGTCTTTTAGTACTATCCTTTTTGAATATTTATATAATTGGACTTACCACTTAGAATATGGATTCCTTGATTTATCCCTTAACCAAATTGTTATTGATATATTCCCTGAGTATCTTTAGCTTATTAACTGATATTGAATAAATTGGAGTATGTATAGACATCTTGCCTTTCTCCAATATTATCTTATAATCCTATGGCTTATGTTTTGACAAAACCTTATAAATCTCTAGTTTCTTGAACATATATTTGTATTTCTTATACTATTTTGATATTATAGGCTCTTCTGCCTTAATTGCGATTTCTTGCTGTATCATTAGCTTCTGTATTTATAAAGAAAATATATTAGTCTTCACTCTTAATAAAGAATCTTGGATTAGATATTCTATATTACCAAAGTTGCTTATATTCAATTCCCCTTAATGTATATTACATCTCACGAATATCTTTAATATATTTTCTTAACTATATTTACACTTATTAAATTTTATTATCTTTTGTAACTAATCTATCTTAGGATTATATGCCTTCAACCATAGTATTTTTATGATATTTTGTTATTAGTCTAATAGTATAATATCAAGCTATATAATTTCTAAATGTTGAGTTATGTTTATTTGTACTGATTATATTTCCTATAAAACGCTTCTATTTAATCCTACTAGTTGACTATCAACTAACTGTAATTGATATAGTTTCTATTTCTTTTGAAGTAGAACTTTCAAGTATTTTGCAGTTTCTGGTGTAATAAAATTTCCTGTAGCTTTTGAATCTATCATGGCTTGCTGTATTTGTTCGTTTATTTTGACTTTGCAGTATATCTGTTCTGTTTGTCCTGTAACATTCAATTGTTAAGTAACTTGTTTTTTATCTGTTTCATTGGATTATTGGTTTCTTGTTTTTCTCTTTTTGGAAAACCATCCGGTTGCTTTTTTATTTGATTGATGGTTTTTGTAGAATTCTTTGTAGTAAGTAGTCCAGCTTATTAATATGTGGTTTGCTGGTATCTCTTTCTGGATATATTTTTTTGTTATAGAAGGTAATAAGGTTTGGTAATATTTTTATTTTTATAAGTCTATTACATTTATATCTTCTTGATTCTGTGGTAACTCATCTAATAATTTCCGGAATTCTTTATTGGTAAAGATCTCAATTTCTTTGGAATCTATTGGGTGTTCGTAGGATATGAAGGTAGTATTAAGTTGATCTTTGCTGAATTTGCTCTTAAAATTGATTTTCTTTTCCTTTGTTTTCTTACTTTAGCAATCCGCTACCCAATGCCCTACTTTTCTATATTCAAAGTATAAATTATTCTTTCATCTTTATTTCTTTTCTGGATTATTATTCCTCTTTTTATAGTGCATGGCATCTAGTTCCATAGGGTCCCTGTAACTCTGTGTACTATAATGTGGTCTGCCCTCATTCTTGTGGTAGTGCTTTTGCCTATAATTTGTCTAAGGTTTGTATAATCTCTGGCTTTATTGATATCTATAGAGACGATCATCTGATTCAATAGAATCCTGGATTAGATTATTCAGATTTGTACTCTCAGCAGATCTTTCTAATTCTAATCTGACTTCTGGTCTAAGTTCTTTGTGATAGTGATTCATAATGGCGATTTTGTTCTATTTGGTTGTTTTAGTATATCTTTGAAATTCTATAGCATATTTTAATGCTGATTCTGTTTGTTTGAGATTGAAGATCTTATTTTTAGTTATCTTTAGTTTATTGGAATTTCCAAAGATTCTATAGATTTCCGTTTTAAATCCTTCAAAACTATTAAAGATTGTTTGGGTGGGTTGTATACAACTCTGATTGTTATATTTGAAATAGTTTTGTAAATATGGTTGGATCTATTTGGTTGCTTTTTTTTATAAGTATAACATAGTTTATATACTTTTAGATTTTATAACCATAAACTTATTCTTATTAAATCGGAAGTAGATTTTTAGTTGTAAAAGAAAAGTGTTGAGTTTCTAATGGTTATCTTGGTATTTATCTGGTAGAGCTATTTTAAGGGTTTCGCTGATAATAATTTTCTTTGGAGTATTGATTATTTTAATATCGTTAGAGTTGGTGGTTTGTTAGTCAATGAGTAAGCTATTGAATGCTATATTTAGCGATTAGTTGATTGAATCAATATTTGAAATAGAAATAATGCTTAAAGTATTATAGGAGCTGCCTTTAGGGTTATATGGAAGTGTTTAGAGATCTTTCGAAATGATTTAGATTAAATTTCAAGTAGGAATTCGATTAAGGTGAAAACTAATTGTAATTCTTGTAATTATAGTATAAAACTAATAATTGTTCTTGAGTATAAAGCTTTTTATTGTAATAAAATCCCATTCCTTATATAGATCTTCATTCTCAGTATACTAATCCCTGGGACCTCTCAATATAATGGGTTGTTATGGATAACATTGCGCTTTAGGAGCGCTAGCGCTTCTTAACACTCTATCACGTGCTAAAAGTTATGTGACGCGGTGCTCCCAGCTACCGGCGTAACATATAAGAACCTTTTATGAAATAAGAATTGTATAAAGCTGATTACTATATTCAACATAAATAATGTCCAAGTTGTGGAGATTTGATATAACTATATTATACCTCAGATCTCTTATAATACAATAGGAATACTTATATTATTCTTTAATACAATCATTTGAGAAGAAATCAAGATATAAATAAAAGAGAACTCAATTTAATATAAAATTTTTAAATATAGAATAAACCCTTTTATTAAAAGAATTAATTAGATTATTAGCTTCAGAAAGTTAATAAAGCCATTCCGATTTTTCAATATCAGTGAATATTCGAAGTCCCTAAATAGATTACATTACCTTTAACTACAATAGTATTCTATTGGGTATTAGTTATACTACAATCTATATATATACTATTACTTTATATACTATTCTAAATACAGCGATTTAATTGCTAAGTATATTGATAAAAAGATTTACAATTAATATCAAAACGATACTTAATGCATAAAGTATTTCAAATCCTTTCATTCTATATATAGTAATTGTTTAACAATATTGCAATTAGTTAATAGCAAACTAGTTAAATTTATATACTAATAGATAAGAAAAGTTGAAACCATTGGTTGAAAAGAGATCTAGGTGGTATATAAGGAAAAAATGCTTGCTATAATACTAAATAATCAATCTCAAATTATTATCCCTAGACTATTTGTATTGGAAGTTTGTGTTATTGTTTATGATAATAAGTAGCAACTTATAAACTAATCACCTAAGCGGGCCCGACCAAAGAAGGGACCCTTTAATAGTCCAATCCATTCCCTAGTCCGGAACCCCCCGCGCCATATCAATAAAAGGGTAAACTACAATTTATTAATTATAATTAAAAAAGTCTTTTTATCTTCCAATTCTAAAATAAATAAAGGAAATAAGTTAAATATCAATAAAACTACTACTGTTTTTGTATAAATTATATAATCTATACAAATTTAGTGGGGTGTTACGGGAGCTGCCTCTAGGGTCACATGGAAGTGTCTAGAGATCTTTTGAGGTGGTTTAAACTAGACTTCAAATAGGAATTCAATAAGGT
>PQXJ01000759.1:0-10850 GCA_004786225.1 Botryotinia narcissicola | reverse complement strand
TTAGATATTAGGGTTCATATATAAATTAAATAGAACACTATGTGGTGATCATGGGAATAGGCGCTTCGGAGGAGCGCCATGCTCAGTCACGTGTTGTTGCACAAGACGGTGAATTCCGTGACATGATTAAATAAGCAATTTCAATATCTTACTATAAGTTGATTGATTTAAGAGATCAAGCCCGCTTATATCTATATTATATGTATAAATACTATAAAATATCCAAATCCATAATTTCTGATTTTAATCCTCAATTTATATTAAAATTCTGATAAGAATTCAATAATATCTTAAGAATACAAATAAAGTTGTTTATTGTTTATTATTTGTAAATTGATAATCAAATTGAGATTTATAATCAATATCTTTAATAATACTTATAATTCTTTATAAATTATTATTAATATAATTAATCTGAATTCCTATTAATAATAGATTATATTTAGCTTATATTTTCTTATAAATTATTAAATAATCAAACCTGTTTCGAGTATGACTTTCTACAGGGTACGATGGGAAGCATAGAGTAGAATAAGAGGGCATTCGTAGGGCAATTGCATTAATTGTATCAAAGCTATCTATTAGAGAAAGAGCTCTGATATAAGCCAGAGCTCTTTACTAGTACTAACTAGGGCTAGCTCCCCCTACTCTAGCATTCATGTGAATTATATTTTCAATACTCCCCCTTGGGTCTATCGTGATGCTCTGTTATACCTAGTATCTCTATAAATCTTTTGAAAGTATCCTCTACTAATAATTTAGTTAATCTGTTTGCTACCATCTTATCAATAGGGATATAATTGATATCAACCTTTCCTTTTTGTTTGAGATTCTGTATATAGTAATATACTATATCGATATACTTTGATCTATCAATTAGTTATACATTTTTGACTAAAGCTATTACTCCTTTATTATCCCCTTTCATCTCAACAATATATCCATTTTCTACAACAAATTACTTATATCCCATATCTCAAAGTATTTGAACTAACCATTAACCTTATTTCGCTATAATAGATTGAGCTATATATTCTAATTCAATTGTTGATATCAATACTAAGTTTTACTTTCGATTTATCCAAAACACTAACCCTCCTCCTAAAAGTTTAACTACTCCTAACATACTCTTCCTATCAACCACATTGCTAACATAATCTACATCAAAATAAATCACGAGATTTCTTACTCCCCCTAGTCCGAACCGCAATTTATAGTTAATGGTTATTCATAAATATTACATAACTTTTCTTAATTGATGCATTTAAAACTCTGCTGGATCCTTTATATACTAACTGAGTTTACCTAATCCAAAAGCTATATCAGGCCTTAAATATACCATTGTATACATCAACTCTCCAATTATGCAACTATATTTGCTAGAGTCTGCTCATCTATCATTCTCTTTTGCTAGTTGGAATGCCTCATAACCATCCAATAATATCAAAATAGATCTGAAACTTTCTTTCTTGAATCCATATCTACTCAACACCTTCTCCAAATATTATTCCTAATCAATATATAAAATCTTAACCTCTCTATCTCTGATAATTCTTATACCTAAAAGCTTTAAATTCTTAATCTTTCTTAGGTTCTTAATTTTAAATATAAAAATAAACTACTTACTGAACCATAAGATATTATCCAGGCTCCGTACTATAACTAAGAGATCATCGATATACAATAATACCATAATACCTCGCTTAGAATGAATAAATAAACATAAATTAGTTAAACTTTATACAAAACCCCATTTGATAAGCTATTTCTTTATAAGATTATTCCAATCACATATAACTTGTTTCAACTTATAAAGACTCCGAAGGACTTTGAATATATACCCCAGCTTAATATTAACACCCTTTGATACAAAAAGAAAGATCTTTTCCTTTAGTTTCGCTTCAGTGAACACATTCTTTATATCAAAATAATATACCTCAAGATTCTAATATACAACTAAATACAGAAACAATTAGATAATAGCGGACTGCACAATAGATGCAAAAGTATCGAAGAAATCCACTCCATATTTCTGTATAAATCCTTTCGCAACTAATCTGACTTTGAAATGTTCTAATGATCCATTTACATTTAGTTTCATTGTGAACACCCACTTCGTATTAACCAAATTATTCATTCCGTTATTATAGATCTGTCATTATGTTTTATTCTTTTTCAGTTCTTTAATCTCCCTATTAATATTAGTTTGCCATTATTCTCCATAAGTTAGATTACTTATAGCTTCTTCATACATTTTCGAAATCGATATATCCCTTGTCATCGTATTCATAATGATCACCTCTGAAATGAATGCATAATCATTATTCTGTTGCTTTATAAAGAACTTTTGATTAGATTTCAAATCCATTATAACAATAAAAAATACACACAAACATTTAACCTCCTGAAAATCTGCTTTATTATTCTACTCTCTCAATTTCTTCCTTGTTATTGGTTTAGTATATTCTACTTCACCTTTTATAATATCCATTAATTCAACTTTTAATATTATTTATATAATAATTATTTATAATATAATTGTTGATTGTAATTATGTGATTGGTTTTAGTTTAGATTTTTTAATATTCGTAACAACTTTTGGCTTGGTATTTCCAATAAGTATTATATGCATATTTGCAATGGTGTAAATCTGAGGTCTTTTTACAGATCATCGATTTAATAAAATATTCTGTATTTCTTATTCTTTTACAAAATCCCTCCCTAAAATAACTAAACATAATTTTAAATCAATCTTTTCACCTAACAATTCTTCAAAAAATGTATAGTTACTTGTCTTTATCACTATATATCTATCAAAAGTATATATCCATAATTGCTTCATTGTATAATTATTATATTTAATAAATATACTAATTCTTATTTGATTTATTAATTTGTTTTAATAAGTATTATTAGAATGAAACACTGGATCAATGTGAGAGTAGTACTTTGAACCCTATATTTTGATATATGCAATTAATAGTATTATTCCAGTCTATGCCTTATATGATAATATTTATCTCTTTCTTACTAGCATATTTACATCTTGTTATTGATTATCTAGAATCTTACCACAATGCTGTCTAACTTCAAATTCATTCACCCACAGTTCTATACATATTTTATTCCTTGTATATATATCCGACTCAGCTGTATAATCCCAGAATTCAATAAGTATAACTGAGTCCTTTAGTATTGCCCGAATATTTGATTGTATTGTTTGAATTGTACACTTTGTAATACTATTCTGGTTTGAGGTATATATATATATTGATTATTACTGTATATCCAACTTATCCTGCTATTCTTATAATACCTTTTCAATTTCTAGGGTATTGTCAATTTTTATAGCTTCTACCAAGAAGCTACTCTCTTGTTCCACACAAATTCTCCACTTCTCGAGCTCTATAATGATATCATTTTTCTTTTTCAGATATATTATTTAGGTCTTTCTTGTTTAATTATATATTATCTCCGCAAAGTATTATTTCTTTCGAAAAGACACTGGGAATAATCCTGAAATATCAAAAGAAATGAAAGTTAATGATTACTTTTTGTATTCTGTAAGAATAGTGCTATAGTATTTCTTCATTTTAGTTGCTATATATACTTTACAAGGTTTTAGATTAGTAAATAATTTAATATTCTTTTCCATTTTTTTTATAATATGTATTTTACTTAATATCCTATATCCTATATATCCAAAATATTGATGTTATAGTTAATATCGATTTAATTGATTCTATCTTTGGGTTTTCGCTCGATTTACCTTGCTCTCATCATATATAATATCTTCTAGTTCTACTGAAACCTCTTCCTCTATCTCTTCAACTGGAAATACAATGTCGAAGTCATTTTTAATAATATTAATGATTATATAAATACTATAGAAATTGTTTACAAATAACAAGATTTTCCTATTTCTATAAAAATATATTTTCTTGTTATTGAAAACTCCTTTGGCTTTAAACTTTCTGTAAAACGATTTTGTAAATAATAAGCTTGCTCCTAGCCCTAAAACATATAATACCTTCAACTTATATAACTTTTTATTCCATTTAATCTCCATTATCTTATATTCCTTCACAACCAACTCTCCCCCTCCAATCTTTATCCTTCTCAGTATTAAAAGTAGCTTTAAGCTAAATAAAAGATAGAATTAATCAATCATATATAACAAACAACCAATATCTACAATCCATTCTCTAATATTACCATAGAAAGATATATATACAAACTCTCTTGGAAGGTAATGGACCTCATCTTCATCTAATACCTCTACAGCAATATAACCGCGATTGTGTTTAGAGCGAAAGGATAAGTTGCTTAGGAATGATTCGCGGTTTCTCCAATTTAATAAAGTTCGATTTTTTAATAAGGAAAAGAATTTCTTAATCAAATTCTCCTTGATATAAGTTTTTATACCCTCCTTGTATAAATAATCATATACTATATAATCAAATTCGTTATAAAAGAAACACTCTTTGGATCTACTAAAACTACATGATCTTTGATTGAAGCTTCGACAACAGTTTCTATCGAATCCTCCACAATTTTAGTGTCCCCAGCTTTATATTATTATAGTTATCGTTATATCCCCATCACTATCCAATACAATAGTTTTCTTTAAAGCAGCTATTTCATTTATAATACGAATCTTTTTAAACTTGATTATAAAATCGAGATTCTGAATATTGATTGCTTCAATGATAATATTGAATCGTTCTGGAAAACCTTAAATGAAAAATCCAAAGATAATATCCTTAATCAATATATCTCTCTACCTCATTTCTACTTCAACAATCTCCTTTCGAATAGAATAGATCTCGAACCAGTCTTCCTCAACAATAACACTATCCTTAAGCTTCTATATAATAAATCGAATAAACTTATTTCGCAATTCTTAAAGAATAATACACTTATACTTTTCTTTTAACTTAACCTGTCACGCATCGCACCCAATCGCAGTTGCGACCGCTCACGTGCGCGCTTGCGCACGTGCACGATCACGTGTACATAGCTAGTATATAGATACGCTCTACAAGTGCTTTGCTCCCGATTCTGTAGTTATAGATTTTAAGGATAAATTGTATTCTGCTCTTGTAGTTCTTCTAAGGCAAAGTGTCACATTATTTACAATTTATTATACAATCACACAGCCATCTGGTGACCATCCAAATAATATTTTATAATTTAATATCTTTTTGGATGAATTATATAATTCGATATCACTTATATAAAGAAGATTTATTCTAATTAAAACTTAATGAAGATATTCCCTTAAATATATTGAATTATAAGTATTGCTATTATATTTTCTATACTATCTAATTCGGGCCACAATCCCTTCACCCCGAAAGGCTTATATCACTTATTCATCTATTTATTTCCTATATTTGACAACAATCAATCTCAACAAAACAACAATAATAGTTCTTATGGTTCTGGTGTAAATATAAATAAATGTGGAAAGGGCAAAGAGTATAAAAACAACTCCTCGATCGAGGTATTAATTCTCTAAAATAACAAGCCCAGACCTTCTTTTTTAGGCTAGGAAAAGTAAATGTTGATAATGAAAGAGCTGCAGAACGAAATTGCAAGACTCAGAAATGAATTGCTACAGTATAGTTCTAGTACTACTTATCCATCTCAATCTTCAAGACAACTATAGCAATATCATGCAGATTCTTTTACAAATCGCAAAGTCCAAACTTCTGATGTTCCTATCAATTCTATTGAGAGGGCATTTTCTATTACTAGAAAAAAGAAGAACAAGAAAACCTTATGTTCACGAAGCTATTCTTTGCAACAATCTCTTCTGAGTACTGGTAGTAAATCCTACTTACTATTAATCGTAACCCCTCGCAACCCACAAATTTATTGAATATCTTACTTTCGCTCATCTACAATTATAGTAGAGTGTTTGTATATTCCAAAGCTTACCAATCTTTTATTCAAACTCAAAGATGGTGTGGAGCTGAAAACAAGCCTGTGGTAGTTATTGGTTACCAAACGATTCGAACTTTATAAAAATTCACTTATTTCGGAAGTGCAATGGTGATCTTATGTAGTAGATTAGATGGAAGGAGAGGTACAAGAATATGTATTCGCGTTGTATACTCAAGTATTCTGTTTGATAGGATAGTAATTGATTGATCAGCTTGTAGTCATTTATAAGAATCCGGCTAAAGCTGATTATGCCTGAACTGAGTACAAACACTGGGTAATGCCTAATAATGTATAATGTGGAAACTTCTTAGTATGGTATTGTAGATTCAGATTATTAGTTATACAAACGGAAATCATTGATCAAAGAACACTTCTTCGCAATCTGGAAAGAAAAATATCTGATTTTCTCCAATAAGCTATTAGCCTCTATATTAGAGAATGTTATATTACTAAAAACCTAGCTAAAAAGTTTACAGATATTAACAAATTTAATGTTACTCTTCAAAAACACAATCGTTATAAAACAACTAAAAAAATACCTCTTAAAAAGTTATCTAATAACACTAATTCATCAACTACTTTTAGAAGTACTTCCTGCCTATTGGGTAATTTGAACCCATCTACTCAATCTCAAACTCAATATTCCCTTTGCACTTCTACTAACTATACAAGAACTTTTAAGCCAAATAATACTCTATCTCTAGGAAATAGTTTCAATTGTAATATTACTATTTCTGTATTGGACGTAAATCATAGTTTTACTTTATGTACGGGTAATATAAGCATTATGGCCGAAATCCAAGAGATTGGAGACAACAAAGAGTTTTATGATGTAGAAGAGAATGCTGAGGAGGATGTGAATTCAGAAGTGTAAGTGGAAGTTGTTGAGTCTGTTTGTAATACCGAAAATCAATATTTAAATCAAAGCGCTTAGACCAAAGTTTCTGTTTAAGTGTGATCTGGGATATAAAATTCCTCGATTTGATAAAACTAATGGAAGATGATTTTATAAATCTACCCTACATACTTTCGAAGAATGGATATTTATATGAAACCCAAGCTCTTATAGATTCCGGAGTAAATGGTTATGTTTTCATTGATAAGATATTCCTTATAGTATTATTTCCTATATTTAAACTCTGCATTTTGCTATTTAATATTATTATTGAAGTCAAAAGCTATAATGGTGTAAGAGGCAAAGCTATTATTCATTATATATTTCTTAATTTTATAATTGATGCTCAATAATAGTTATTTATGCCATTTCTTATTATTGATTTAGGTTTATATAGTGCAATTTTAGGCCGTATGTGATTAATAGAGGCTCGAGTTAAGCTAGATTGCTTCAATTGATGTCTTGATTAGCCCACAAAGTGTCCTCCTACTATTTCTTTATCAAAAAATATACCTTTAATTAGGGATAGTTTTTAAGCTTTCAGAATTAGTTGTTTGAAATAACAAAACACCGATAATCGGAATACCCAATTAGACAAGATGTACCACCAGCTGGATAGCAGTCGACAGAGCATAGCAGCAATTCTCCCAGAGATACTCATTACCCCTCCTCAAGATACTAAAAAGGTATTCTCGATACCTACCGAAGCTCAAGTTCCAGTAAATCTAAAAAAGAAACCTGCTCTTCCTAAAATTCCTATCCAAGCTATCTACAAATCACTACCTCTCCGCATCTCCAATACATTCAACATCTATACACTCAAGCTGATACAATTTCAACTCACTTTTAATAAAAATAAAAACCATAAGATCTTTACAATAACCTGCGAAAAGATTGATTATGTCATATCACTTAAGCATTCTAATTAAGAAATTGAATATTGCTTTTCTACCACAATCACCACTTTAAAAAGTTTTGAACCAGAAACCATAGCCGTTTTCAATCATATCATTACAGACATTTAAACGGAACCGCCTATACCTACACCCTACCAACCATACCACCTAACATTTTCCAAGTAAGAGTTGGATATTTTACCTCCCTTTTGATTATATAACCACAAAATTATATTGGAAGGAGAGAATAAGAAAGCTTTCAAATATAGCCTCTTATACAAGATATCCCTCAAATATTTTGAAATCGTTAAAGAATATATTACTAAAAACTTTGCAAAAGGATTTATAGAATCAAGCCAAGCCCTATTCGCAGTACCAATTCTTTTTGTGAAAAAGCTGAATAATAGTTTGAGATTCTATATAGACTTTTGCCTACTTAATTCTTTAATATGTAAAGATAGGTACCCTTTATCTCTTATTAACAAGACGCTCGCATGATTCGCTAGTACAAAGATATATATAAAGTTAGATATCCAATAAGCATTCTATCGCATTCGCATAAATCCAGTTTCTGAAGAATATATTATCTTTTGTATTTGTTATAATTTATATAAATTTAAATTATTACCATTCAAATTGATAAACATCCCCTCAACTTATCAACTATATATAAACAATATTCTATTTGACTATTTAAACAACTTCTATACAACCTACCTAAATAACATTCTTATTTATTCTAAAAACAAAGACAAACACAAGAAACATATCAAGCACATCCTCAAACAACTTGAATCCACTAGCCTCCAAGTAGATCTTAAGAAATACGAATTTAATATTAAGTATACAAAATACTTAGGTTTTATTATTTTTATAAAAGGTGTATAAGTAGATTTAGAAAAGATTGAATTAATCTCTATTTGGATTTACCCTACTATTATAAAGAGTATCCAATTGTTCTTAGACTTTTGTAACTTTTACCACCAATTCATTAAGGATTATGGTATAATAACAAAACCTTTTAGTAAATTTATAAAAGTAAATATCAAATTCCATTTTGATGAAATCTTCTAGAACGCTTTCGATATATTCAAAGACAAACTCATCTCCTCTCCTCTTCTACAGTATTACAACTATACTCTATTCTGCATGCTTAAAACAGATGTATCCAATAGTGTAATCGCTAGTGTGTTTTTATAGAAATATGGTGATAAATAACTCCTAGTTGTGTACTTCTCAAAAACAATAATTGTTGTTGAATTGAATTATGAGGTTTATGATAAAGAAATGCTAGCAATTATTTGATTGTTAAATTACTGAAAAGCCGAACTTGCCAGTTCACTACACCAAATCAAAATGTACACCGATTATAAAGCGTTCGAGTATTTTATATCAACCAAACAATTGAACGCTCAACAAGCACTCTGGGTAAAACTATTAGCTGATTACAATTTCATCATTTTATACTGTTCTGGAAAAAACAATTTACTCACAATTGCGCTCACATGTTGCACTGATGAGTTAGATTAATAGAATAGTATTAAGAAGAAGAATTGTTTACAATAGCTTATAAAAGATGATTAGGTTGACACTAGGATTATATATAAATCTTTTTGATAAGAATTAGATGTTATTGTAAACCTTGATTTAAGTGTAATTTCCCCGCTTTTTGATATAATTAATTGTATTATTGAAACAAATAGATCCTATTCAAATCTAAAAGCTTTATACAACCATACAATCAGATTGTATAAGCATTTTGTTTTTGAAAAAGGACTATTACTTTATAATAATCGTTTATATATGCTAGATATTGATAATCTGCGAACTTACTTAATTCGCGAAGTTTACGACTCAGTCTCTACTGTATATTTTGGTGTAAAGAAGACTTATACTCTCTTAGCCAAACAATACTATTGGAAGAAAATGAATGTTATAATCGACTAATATATATGGAATTGTTACAAATACAAGCACAACTCCATCCCAAAAAATTATATTCCCGGTTTTCTTTATTTGCTTTCTGTTTCTATACTAGCTTGTTAATATGTTATTATGGATTATTACAGTTTTAATAGAGATAAGCACGGTTATAATAATGTATTTGTTATTATTGATTGATTGACTAAACAAGCAATTTTAGTATCTTACTATAAGTCGATTGATTCAAGAGATTAAGCCTGTTTGTATCTATATTATGTATATAGATACTATGGAGTACCCAAATCCATAATTTCTAATCGTGGTTCTTAATTCATATTAAAATTCTGGTAAGAATTCAATAATATCTTAGGAATGTAAGTAAAGCTGTTTATTGTTTACTATTTACAAATTGATGGTTAGATTAAGATTTATAATTAATATTTTCAACAGTGTTTGTGATCTTTTACAAACTATTATCAAGATAATTGATCTGAATTCCTATTAATAATGGATTATGTTTAGTTTATACTTTCTTATAAATTATTATTTGGTTAAATTTTATATGAAATTTTGTATGGCCACCTATCCCATAATCCCTAGGATTGGAAATTCGATAATATTATATTTATTAATATTTTGAATATAATAGATGTTAAAAAGTATATTAAATATAATAAATTAATACTTAATTAAGTGAAAAAGAATATTTTGCGTGTATAAGAAAAGATATTTCGATTAACTAATTCGTATTATTGCTTAATTGATTTTGATATAGGAGATTATATATAGCTCAATATAAGAAACTTTCTGATATAACAATCTTTCAAGAAATTGGATTACCCTACTCAAAGTCAATTCAAGATTATTGATTGAGCTGAAGATTTCTTTAGATTAGATCTATTATTTATTATAAAGGTTTACTCTGTGTTTCTATCTAGTAAACTTTGTAAAGTGATAGATAATCTACTTCCTGGATAAATCTTTGAATCACTACTTTTAATTAATATTATTAATAATATTGAATGGGAAGTAGAATATGTTTTAACTATTAAGAAAGTATATTAACAATTTAAATATAGAGTATTGTGGTTAATTACTAATAATGATTTTATTTGGTACCCTATTTCTAATCTCAAAACTGCTTCACATTTTCTTTACAATTTCTATTTACAAAATCCCTTTTTACT
>PQXJ01000758.1:0-10867 GCA_004786225.1 Botryotinia narcissicola | reverse complement strand
ACAACCCATCGTGCGAGATACTAAAAACGTCTCAAAATTAGAACGTACACCAAAAGAATACTTGTTCACACCACACCACACCAATTCCAAATTCGCTTCAAACTCTACTCACGCATTAACTTTCCCCTAGCTCGATAAGATACCCCATTTTGACACAATAACCAGAGAAGTCGGAGTTATCCCCCTCCCCCCGCATCTAACCCCAGAACCAGAATCCCGCGCTAAGCTTGTCAAACTTGCATTATTGCGCCATCGTCACCACTTACTATTAAGTTTTTGGGTCTAGATATCTAAGTATAGATTCTAGAAAAATCACAGAAAAAAATCGCATCATCGATATCACATTACCGCAAACCACAAACTATCACGATCTGGGCTCGAGTAAATTTACCGCTCTGGGTAAAGATGCAACGAGGATGAGATTTCATCACCAACAGTACATGTACTTGTATTGAGTAGGTAGTTTGCTAACGAGAACTTGATAGTTCTATTTGCCCATCTCATCTGATCGTCACACGACGAGAACAGCTCTGTAAACGGTACTTAAGGCATGGTATGTATGTATATATAACTAAAAGTAGTGGGAGTGTAGGTATGTGTGGGTATAGTACTCCTTCAAAGCCAGTGCAGTGCGAATGAAGTGAAAAGAAGACTGCAACCAAAAAACAAAGTGCGCAAGGAGCGCGGATGAAAGAAATATGAAAAAAAAAAACACTACAAAATATATGCCCATAAAACCTACATGTCCCATAGCCTCTCTCCACAAAGTCCACCCTAATTATGTGCAATAAAATATTGGTATGTAAGAGAGAACCATCTCTTTCCTTCCCTAGCCTTAGCGTGAAAACACATGAAGATAAAAAAACTCATAACAAAAATCGGTTGATTAGTCCATTACAACTAGACCTTAATAGACATTTTTCTTGGTCTTTTGAGTTCTTCCGATAATTCTTCCCTAACCGTTCGACACCATTTCCAAATTACTTCCTCGAATCCTTCCCATGCATCCCGGTCCTCGCTATTTACAACTCCCATAACGTCGAATTTGACATCTGCTTCCCATCTCAACTCAGCGGCTTTGACCCAGAATCGAAGGTTCTCGGCCGATCGATATGGCTTGTTGAATTCAGTATGGAACGTAGATATTGCTCCAAATGGTCTTTTGCTTTTCTTGACTGCTGCATTATGAAGCTTCACTAATCTTAGGCCTGTTTTCATTTCCGCTAGAAATGGTGTAGGAAGTAGACTGTCATCTTTTACGCCGTCCACTAATGATAGTGGTGGCAGGGTATCGGGTTCCGGATCCATAGATTTCAAGAATGCATACTCTCTTTCGATCTCCTTTCCTGCCCAACCATCGGCATGAAGCCACGTCCAACTCGCTATTAATTTGCGCTCTTCTTCCTCAAGGATTTTCTCCCGTCTAAGCATGTTGCGTACGCCGTCAACCCAGTTATCCATCGTTTCCCTCTCTTCAGTGCGTATTCCATTGGCGAATCCTCGAGTAGCCATACGTTTTAAAACCTCGAGGTCAGATAATAGCTCTCCACGAATTTCTTTCTCCGATTTGATTGCTAAGAGGCGTTCAGGATGTTCATGGGCGGTATAGTACATTTTCGCGGCACGAATAGCAAGAGTCATGATATCCAGCATATTCATACCCTGTACCTCAAACCACCCTTTCTGCTTAGCATCAGGAGTTGCGGGATTTGCATTTTCGACTTTGGATGTGGGTAGGGGAGAGGCCGGGGGAGTTCTTGCATGCTTTGCGTCTTCTAAAGCTGTAGTAGCATTATTGAGAGCGTCTACCAACCCCTGCCTAAGCTGATTCAGAGTTGGGGGAGGTGCAACGATTTTCTCGCGATGAATTTAGGTACTTGCAGTCGGAGGGAGCATTTGTAATGGATTTTCGTCTTCTTCGTCGCTAAAATATTCATCCACATCCTCATTATAGTCATGAATAGGACTATCCGTCATCATACCGCCAAATTGTGCAGCAGAGAGCTCTGGGCTGCTAGCCGTGGAAGCATATGATGAGTCCGCATCAGAACCCGAGCCAGGTACGAGGAATGACGTGTCCAAGACCGATAAATCTAGAGTCTCTCTGCCATCCTTCCTCTTCTTCATTAATCGCCCACCTTTCCCGTCCAGCAGACCGGTTCGAGCGAAGTAATACTGTAAATGTGCGATGCTTCCCAAGCTCAAAACGCTCTCTCTCGATTGTGCCGACTTTGCAAAATTGGTTCCTTGTGGTCGAACATAACCACGTCGCTTCGGCTTTTCCTGACCTGCCATAGATGTTCTATTTCCATAACTCGCAGACGAAGATCGAGAAACCGAGCTTCCAACCGAACTTTGCTCAGACGCATGACTCATCGCACTTGATCTGCCAGAGAAGACTGAGCCTTCGGAGGCTGTCGAAACGCATCGAGCCGAATTTCCCGTTGCTCCTATAGCTGGGGAAGGTCTTCCAGCTGGAGATGGAGACCTTCTGGTGAAGGAGGGTCGTCCAGTGTATTCTTCGGCTGTCTCCATATTTGCTTGTTCTGTAATGTAAGTTTCAGGAACGTGTATTGCAGGTGTCCTTATAAATCTTGAACCCAATGTGATATTATTAACAGTCGAAGATTATTCACTCGGTACAGCCTTGAAATCCTCAGAATCCTTTTGGTTATTCCCTTCAAGAAGAGGATTTTTCAAGTCAAAGATCTCAAAGCAACACGGTATGAATAACCTAATACTGGCCGGTACAATAGCAAGACCTTCTGAGTATCAAATAATTTCCTCGGTGTTAAGGAGAAATTGCAGGGTTCCGCGTTTTGAAACAAGTGAAGTGAACTTTTAAAAATATACTGCAAGGGCTGCCCAAAGCGTTCTTAATAAGCCTAGCCAGAGGTGGGTAGGTAGTGTTCAAGTGAGAGTTTGGAGGAATCGGGATTCGATTGTTCTGGTGTGAGATCTTACAGTGTAATGTAATGTAACGAGGGTAATGTAACGAATGAAGTGAAGAGGAATGATAATCAGAAGTAGTAGTGAAGGAAGGAAGAGAAGATCAAAATTAGATTGTGTGAAGTTCTGGGGTCGAAGAAAGTTGACTTGAATGTCTTACTTGCTGTAATGTCTGTGTCTGTGTTGTTCCAGGAAGAAGTACGATCGATGTACGTACGATGGCAGTACATGAAGAGGAATAAGAAGAACGAAGCATCAATATAAAAATGGAAATGGAAATGGCAATGGCAATGGAAACACCTACCTGGTAATCATGTCTACATAGTATGTCTATGCCTATGCCCATGCATGCCCATGCCCGTTCGTGAACATGTTGTTGAACTCGCCACGCTGTCTAATCTGCTAATCGGGGTAATCTTACTCAATCAATCCCCTTGAATATATAATTTCGTCTCCGGACCATGAAAATGTGCGATCCCGTGAGGAAAAGGGTTGGAAAGATCTCCACTCTTGAGTGGAATTAACTACCGATGCCGTCGCGCATTAATTGAATATAAATGAGTATCGTACAATGTAGAAAGTTCACCCGCGAGGCATTTCATAAGAACCTCTTTCTTCATCATCTCTTACCTAATTGGCTTTTGCATTGCAGCTTGTCCAGTGTCAATGTGTCTGGTCTACTCCGTAATCTTCCAGCCCTACAAAAAATCCCGGACCAAGAATAGTTTGGAGACGAGTAACGCAGCGAACAAACATGGAGGAGTGAGGAGGAGCGAGGAGAGGCAAAGGGCCGCATCTCGTACCATGCCTCGAGCATGCCTTTCCATCAACAAGGAGGGAGTGCATACTTTGGTATCGTGCAGGTCACGTTACTTCGTGTGGATATCTATCATTTTGTTTTGTTTCAAAGAAGGGCTGGACACTTTGAACACTTGGGATGGATACTGTTTGTGAATTGAAAGCTCATGACTCGTACATTATTGGCTTATCAGTTAATAAATCTTGGACGAATTGAAAATCAAGAAGAGTTGATTGATTACCTTTAAACTCATTATGATCATTATTGTTACTTTTATTTTTATTTTTATTGTTATTATTATCATTATCATCGTTATTATTATTATTATCATCTCGCATCAAACCATCTCATTGAATAAGCCACTCAAAGTCAAACCCCCGGGCCACCCCTGAAAGATGTCAAACCCCATCAAGCGCCCAAAAGCCCCCTGGAAGAATCTACAGCCTATAGCATTCCCGTTTCAAAATGTTTTTTCAGCAAACTGGTTCCACGACCGCCCCAACGTCTTCCTTCAAATCTTTCAATGCCAATCATCTTGATATATCGATAGAAAATTGTCCTGTGCGATGCAAAAGCATTTGCAATTCACACCTGCAGGTTTGAAGTCGAATCTGTTGGAGCTTATCGAATGGGTTTGTTGATTCTAGACCGGAGAATTCATTGAGTGACAGGTGGGATTTTTATTATAGATGTTTATTTTTGGTAATTTGTAGACGCGGGAGAGGTAACGGAAGTGTATATAAGAAAGAGGAGGTTTCTGTGGAGATGATGTGTATTTCAGTGATATCCATTTCATTACCTAGTTTTCCTCTCAGAGTGCAATAATCCGAACATCTTCAATTCTACATTGATTGCCTGGTGCATCAACATTTCTATATTTCCTCTTCTTTGAATTCCAAGTTCTACGATTTTGTAGAGTTCATTTTCTATCTTCCTTTTTCCCATTTTCACATCACAAATCAATAGCTTCAAAGTAATCCACAATAAACATGGAAATGGATACACCTCTCCTCCGTCCCTCAACCGCAACCTCTACACAGACCTCCTCGACTTATTCTTCCACCACCAGCTCCACCCACCACAGCTTCAATTTCAGCCGGAACAGACCCCTCTCCATATCAAACTCATACGCTTCATCACACACCCTCTCATCTCATACCTTTTCTCCTTCCCGTCCCAACTCCTCAAGTACCCTCTCACGCACGCGATCTCTCTGCGCGAAACTCAACACCGAAGTGCAGTTCATGAAAATGAAGTTGTCGACGCGGGGAAAGAAGGAGAAGATGAAGGGGAAGGGGAGATGGGTCAGGGTGGAAGGGGAGGGAGAGAGTGAGAGGAGGGTGGAGATGGTATGGAGGAGGGTGGATGGGGGGCAGGGGATGATTCCTTATGGAGGGGTGGGAAGGGAGAGATTGGAATGAATGGCTATTCTGAGAGAATCTTTGGAAGAAATGTCAGTGGTACGATTAAATGTCGGGGACGAGGAGTACGATCGCATGTTTTAAGAGGTTATGAACGATATGTAAGACGCTGTGTGGGATTTGGAAAAGGTTGCTGTGTTAGATTGGACAGCAACCGGCGATGGAAGACCTTCCTTCTGTAATTATGGGTTTCCTGGGTGTATTCGAGGCCCGGAAATGATGGACGCAACAACAACATCCATTATTTTAAATGGGTGAAATGATGTCAGTGTCATTTGCTATCAATTTCTAGGAGGAGAAGCCTGCAGGGCAAGGATTATGATAATATCCCAATCGGATTCAACGGTATAGAGCTGACTGTATGGGAGAAGAAGAATCCCGATAGAAGGGAAGGGGGAACTATCGAGCTAGTCTCGAGGTGTGGTATAGATGAGAGACATGGCGAACTCTTCATTTGCGTAACGAAGCATCACAAGGGTAATTGAATTCAAACTTTCTAAACCTCCACCCCAAGAGATCCAGACGATGCACATCTCATGTCCAACAGTGGTAATGTCCTTCAAAACCCCCATGCGTACTCTACAGACTGCCAACTGGCAAACCGTCTCCAGCGTGATAGTTGTACCACATATTATCCCCAATGGTACCTGGCTCCATGTCATACTGATCATAATAATTACTAGTATGCTCCTCTGTCCAATCTCTCAAAGCATCCCAGTCCTGACAAGTCTTCTTCTGCATATAGCCATTGACTCGATGGCCACTTATGTACCAAAGCGTGTAGTCCGGATTACACATGATATATTGACGAAGCGAATCGAAACAATGATAATCGTGAGCAATATCCCAATCCCAGGGAGTACCGGTCTCCAACGCTCTGTAGTGAAGACGGACCATTCGCTACTCTAATCAGCGCTTACGATCTTAGATTCTCCAGCGGATTGAAACTAACGAGACAATGCATGGCATGGTACGCTTCGACAAGATACACTCGACTCTTCTACGCCTCGGGACTCTCGACAGAGTAGCGAAGTGTCTCGATCATGTTGTGCTCTGTAGCGTAACTCTCTGGAAAGGAAATGATCCCATGTACTGTGAGCATTGTCCGCCATGCTTCATCGGCTTCGGTCGTATTCTTGGAATTGTACGCGCTCGGTGATCCTATTTGACGTTCTTGGTTTCGTTGGTAGCTAAGAGCGGGAATCTCTACAAGTAATTAGCATCATCATTTTTGATGCTACATTTACATAATTGTGGTAACTCATGGTGCCTGACTTTTGGAACGGAAGCATCCACTCAAAGTAACGGATCGGATTCGTGCAAGTAGAACCCATCGTGTTATGATGATGGTAATAAGAGAAGAGGTAAATATTGGTATAAGAACTCCATGATATTTCTTCCTTGAGACTTGCTTTGCACTCCCCAAAAGCAATTCATCAAGTTGAGAAGTGCTGTTTGCTTCGCAGTAAGAGTCAGAATAATCTTGTTGACTTGGGATGATAGAATAAGTTTCCTTCGACGTAGCCATCGCTAGATCACCAAGCTTGTGGAAAGAAAAATATTTGCAGATTGATAGTTCAACAATCTACTATGATATTTCGAAAGTAAATGAGGAACAAAAGTAACAGAGAACGGGGGGATTCGCGAGTACTTAAATTTTCTTCCCTACTGAACAATGAACGTCGATACTATGCTAACCGAACAGTTCCGACAAGATAGCTATCATGCCTCAATGGGGTCATTTGCCACAGGCCTGAATATCTCTTCTGACGCATGTAACTCTGAATTTGGCAGTAGGTCCCGACAAAGCAGCATCTATGTATGCATCTCGGTTCCAAGAATTCGCGATATCGAATGTTGAAAAAATCGTTCGAGTCAACTCAGCGAGAAAAGCCTTGAAGAAAGGAATGTAAGACGGCATTTCTATGAGTCCGAAAATACCATACACTATCCAATGAAAGTTATAGCATTTCCTAATCTTACTTGGTGTGAAATGGGGAAGGCTCTGCAACCACACTGTCGGGACTGCCAAGGCGCCAAATTATCGGCATCATGGAAAACACTAGCTAGTTATGCGTTTCTTGTGATTCAAGGGCAGATATCACGATCCAGAGTAAACCCAGCTCTGATGTTCTAGGTCTTATACACATTCGATACAGGTTTACGACGCAACGTCGACAATGATATCTTCTTCCTTCGGTGCGATGGCATACGTGGAACCATTGTCATGATAGATTGCAGGCTCATCATGTGGCAGCTTGATCATAGAGCACGACGCAAAGAAGATACGATGATGGATGCTGCAGGATAAGAGCGTGCATAATATTGATCTTGCAGATGTTGGCGACGGATCCGCCCCGAAGCCCCATGATTGCAAGATCAAACGGAACTCACTCGAAAAGCTATTTTCATCGATTTCAATCCCGCATTCCATCATCGCATGCCATGTATAAAAGCCCTTGATCACTCCCACTTCAGCGCTGAATTGCCACTCGAAGTATCGAACTCGCAGAATAGACAATTTTCCAACTCAAGTAAACTTTCACATTTTGAAAGCCAACCTCAAACCCTACGTGTAAGTAGTGTACTCTCTGCTTCCACTCTCACATCAATTTGAATATAATCTTATTTCGCCCAGCTTCCTTTAACTTCAAAATGCAATTTTTCAAGGCTATCACTCTCGCTTGCCTCAGCCTTTTGGCTGTGAGCTTCGCTGCTCCCATTGAGGTGGGAGTTTCAGATGGTGCTAAGATCCGAGCCGACAGCGTTTCTGGGTGTGGGTTGGTAGACGCCTGTCCCTTGTAGATCAAAGTTCTCTCATATTTTACAAAGGTAGGTACACTTCTTATTTGTGGTGGAAAATGAAAAGCTGACATTTGGGCTAGATTCAACACTTGTAGAATAGATTAAATGGCAGATCGTCGGGGCGAGAAGAAAAGATGGAGGTGGTAACAGGGTTTCACTTCAACAGTGGTTGACCTATAGAATAGTGAATTGGACAGTCAATAAAACCATAACTTGCTTTACCATGCATCATGAACTGTACTTATCTGTGTTTAAACATGGTAATCTACGGCAAATCGAGGATGATTTTGCGGAGCTTCGGACTGCCTGCTTACATATCGAACGAACTTTGAGTTTTGTTTATTTGCCTATTATAGTGAAGCCAGCATGCATGTGATTTCTTCTGTGATCGCTTGAGCGTTGCAATGATTTCTCGACTCCGAAACTCAGGGCGAGGCGTCTGGAAATATATTCCGTTCCTGGTAATTTGGGTGATGCTGGTGACTTTGGATGTATTGCAGAGTTGACTTGATGCAAAAGAATTAGTGTAGAAACGGCTCTGCACCGCGCCGCACCGTGCCGCCTTGGCGCAAGTCTTTGCATGCAATAACCGATTGTGTGAATGGATTATTAATTGGTGGGAATTTACGACAGACAACGTCTAGGCCCCCTCATCGGGCTTGAAGATCTAATTTTACAGGGATGTATATATCTATATCTATATCTATATCTATATCATATCTATATATGTTATGCAGCAAAGAGCGGATCGGGACGGGCCAAAATACGGGCGTGGACCTATGAATCATTGACCCCTCCCCTCTTTTCCTTAATTCTAGGTACCCTCCCGAACATTCGATATCACCATCTTGTCTATCGCCAATCATCATTTCCGTTGCGAAATTTCTGGTTCAAAAGTGTGGCACTCTCGCTTCTACAAGAATGTACTGATCTCGGTCTTGAGAAAGATCTTGGTTAGTTCGTTTCTCAATCTGTGAATATATCGACATTGCCCCTCTTTCATGCAATCTCCAACACCTCAAGATGACCAATGAAGCCGCAAATGGTAGTTGGAATGTGTGTCTCATTATAGAAGAGCCTGCTTGAAGAAGATCAAACATATTGAAGCACAGGCACTAAGATCAACAATCTCATGATAATCACGCTTGCACGAAGTAGTCCGATCCGGGTGATGGGTAAGAGTGTGGGAGGGGAGCCCAGGAAATCTCAACATTGCCTCGAGATAACATTCAGCATTGGAAGGTGTCTGACACTGTCTGTATGAGTTCAAGTGCCTCGTCGCAGGAGTACATATTTTTCATCGATGCAACCTCACTTGAGGCCGCATTGCAACGTACGGAAACAGTGATGAGAATTATTCTCAAAATACTTCCGACACTTCTATACTTGAGTGGCAAGGATGGTTGTTCAAGTTGGCAGGACTTAAGGTCAAGATCTCCCTTTATTCGACAACAGAAACTCATTTATTGTGCTATCTGCAAGTCTTTGTCAAACATTCCCGTTAAGTTGCATTCCACAATGATCAAGCTCCTCTCTTCGATAGGCCCGGCAGGGGTTTATACTGCATGCATCTTCTTACCACTCATTGCGACTATGTGTGTAGCAATGCGCTTTTGGGTTCGAAAAACAAGAAAGAACAAACTTGAAAGTGACGATTGGACCATTCTTGTTGGCTTGGTAGGTCCTGCCCACCCCTGACGTTCTTTCAAATTCTGCGACTGACTGAATTTTGAAACTTAGCTATGTATGTGGGCTACGAGTGGGATCATTCTAGCTCGTTAGTGTCTAGGAAAGTTTTGCTCCCGAAGTGATCAGGTACTAATCAACTTCAAGGCGCTTCGGAGAAGTTTTTTGGATACCATACACAGCTGGACCCTGAGACAGGGGAAGAAATCGTTACTTGGCGAGAAAGACGTCAAGTGGAGGTACGATACTTATTATCGATGAAATGTTTCGACTCCCTATCTCGATCACTCATTGACTGGCCCTAGTTTACCACCATTGTGATAATTGTGCATACCATCGCTCTCGGCTTCACAATACTCAGCGTGGTCCTCTTGTATCGCCGCCTTTTTGTAGTCAATAGGCAATTCAATATCTGGTCTGCGATACTATGTGTGATCATAATCTTGTGGACTATCTCCTTTTTCTTCACAGTTTTGTTTCAATGTGGTACACATATGTCAGCTTTCTGGACCAACGGCACGCTTTTTGCTCAATATTGCGACACTGAATCTTGGGAAATAACAATTTTCTGTATCACTGATGTCTTGACTGATTTTGCAATTCTTCTCACTCCAATACCCGTCGTTTGGAAACTAAAAATGTCGATGGGCGCAAGACTTGCACTGTGCTCGGTCTTCGCACTTGGTATCTTGTGAGTACAGTTGTTCGCTATTGATGGCTCTAAACAATTTGCTGATCGATATAGGTCTATTATTGCTTGCATGATTCGGGTAGTTCTTACAGGTATATTTGAACTTGATACTGAATACGGTTCCCGAGATCTCCTTGGTGAGTATCTTGAGCATATAAATGGAGTGGCTGATCTAATACATTAGGCAGCTGCCAACACCATTCTCGTGGTCTGGTGCGTGATAGAGTCGAGTTCTGCAATCATCGGAGCATGTCTTCCTACGGTTCGCCCCTTGTTCCAAGGAAAAAGCCCTGAAAGTGTTATGCGTTCTTTCAAATCAATCTTTTCATTGCAATCAAACTCTCAGAGTTCTTCAGCGAATAAATCGGCAAGGAAACAAGGACATAGTCTGGAGGATGAAATTGAGCTTCGAGCCGCGAGTAAAGGCTCACAAATTTCCGTATAAATCTTGACCACCTGAGTATCCCATAATTGCAACAAATCCTGCGTGCTCTTTTTGCCTTACACATTTTACTT
>PQXJ01000757.1:0-10960 GCA_004786225.1 Botryotinia narcissicola | reverse complement strand
ATCTATTTATTTATTTATTTATTTATCTTAATTTACATCCAGGGGGCAAGCCGCAGGGGCTCACTACGACCTCCCAGGGGGTACTTGGGATGGACTATGCTAGCGGGGGTTCTGATATAGCTATGCATTCCGTTTTTCTATGATTATGATATAGACTGAGTTAAAAGCAACTATAAGCATTATACATACTCCTGCCACTTATCTCCTGCTTATAATGTTGGTACTATTCAACCCACTTTATATTGGGTAGCCCAGATTTGCAGTTGACTAGAGGGCTCTATATTATTAGTTTTTGAGTGGTGCAGTTTGTGTGTGGTGGTGGAGGGGGGGGGACGACTTCAGAGAGGGGTGCAGCTTTGATTGTTAATATGTTAGTAGGAGATTAGAAGTTCTTTAGAAAAGCTGAATATGATTACTTGAAGTGTTTAATGATTACTAAAAGAATCACAAAGTCTAATAGAATCTTCAAAAGAAAAAAAAGATAATTGATTGTGTTCTTTATATTTCACAAAACTGAGCTAGATTTATTTGATTAGTTATTAAATTAAGCGTAAGAATGTTGGCAGAGTATTAGGTATTTAGGCTTTTTGCTATATCCGTAGGAGTATTCTGAAATAATATTATTATGTCAAAAGTGTTGGTGATAGAATGCAAAGTCTTTATATCCAATTCTGAGTATTATTAATTACTGAAGTATAAGGCGGGGGAGTGCAAGTTTCTCAAATTCTTTGACTTAATAGCTGAGGTGCTAGTGATAGTATCGGCCAGCGAGGGTAATCTTATTTCGCTTTTATTATCTCTGCTCTGCCTCTCGAAAGAGGGTTCTGGCTATTGAGCTTATCCCACTTATAGTAGGGAGCGATGAGTTGTTGTTTTCGATGCGATTATTGTAGGCATTCAGATCGGCGAGCTGATTGGTCTTCTTGTTTCTGAGGATTCCAGTATATTTAGGCAACTATTGGATTGCTATTTGTTTATTCTTTATAATCTTATGATAGTGTAGAAACGCCTATTGGGATGAGTTAGAGGCGTTGCCTTTAATACATTAAATAACTGAAATGTTATTAATACATATAGTGATCTGCCCAGCCGGCTCCAATCGGATAATGTGCTTTAACCCTTTCAGAGCATTTATTACCTTAGCATCAAAGATATATAAAAGCGGATTAATCGCTCTGTGACCGAATGCTATTAGTAATTGTCCCTGATAGATTGTATAACTGTAGTCAATTATCTTTCTCTTTTAATAATATTATTTGATACTATTTGAGAAAACTATAATATAACTATCAGGTAGACAGTTCCACTATTATATGAACTCAAGTTTAACAACTTTTTTCTTTATATTTTCTATAGGGTTGATACAGCTTCCTATAAAGAAGTGTAATAGAGAGAGTATTAATTTCAACTTTTTTGAGATTAATCAGATTAGTTTGTAGAGATTGATATTATTTATCCTATATTAAGATACCTGTATTAAACAAATCACTAATGAATAATTTTTGTTTATCTTATAGAATCGGAGTGCAAACCTTATTCATATTTATTCGAATATTAACTCGCTGGGCGGTAGTTTAATATCTTTTAGGATTACAATGATTAGGGTTGTACACTAGATGAATAGAATCTCTTTTGTTACTAAGATAATTGCTTGGTCAACCTTGATAATATAACTACCTAGTCTTGTGCTTATTATTATATTACAAGTGGTTCCCCCTGCTCAACTTGACTTTATTCGGCCAGTATATCATATCTCGGATTCATATAAAGCAGAAGGTAAAATGTAGGTAATCACTGCCTTACACAGTGCCACAGTTGGCGGACTGTAGTGTATCTATATGAGCCCTTTGATATGCCTTGTGATCTTATAGGCTTTCGCTTTTCGTTTAGTTATGTATCTTTTGAAGAAGAGCTTCCAATCAAATCAGACTCTTAGCTAGTATAGGGCAGGTTGGATAGCTTTATTGCTTGTTTTATTGATAGAATGGATTATTATTTTGTTATTTATTTCTAGATATAGAGTATATATTTCTCTTCTTTAAAAGAGGTATATTATTTCTAGTTTTTCTGGTATAAATATTATACAATTTCGTTTATTCTATTGGAAGATCTAATAAAGATTATATTTGAGAAGATTAATGTTCTTACAAATGTTTTTAGATGTGTGGTAGATGTAAATATTATTAGTATATTTGAAATGCAGCTTGGTGTTCTGATTTAGGAGCTTAGTGAAGTATAGGATGTATAGTACAAATGAGAACAGGGAGTCCTACAGGGTGCCGCACTTAACGTGGCTGTACTCTATAGTTACATTTTCCAGCTGAACTCTTACTAAGCGGTTGCTCAGAAAGGTTTAGATTAGTTGCAGGAGGGAGTGCGGCTACCCTTGCTACCGCATATATTCTAATAGTTTATTCGGTAGGAGTGCATTGAATACATCTTTAATATTCATTATAATCATTGTAACTTCTTGCTTGCAGACAAAGACCTTTTCAATATTATATACAAACAAAGTAATTAAATCTATTATTACTTGCTTGGGGAGTGCTCCTTTATATTGAAGGCTGAGTATATCTATTATTATTGTGATTCATAAGATATGTTGGGTGATTATACATTCCAAACCCTTCGAGATATATAAGAGTAGAGCTATCAATTGCTAAAATTGTATTAACGATTTGTCTTTCTTTCCAACCTTAGAGATTATTATCACTTCTATCCATCTTTATTTATCCAGGAAGTAGCTTAATTGTAATTATTGATTAAAGATCTCAATGATTATTAGTTCAATGGAGTCTCAGTAAGTCTTCAGAAGACAAACCATAATCTAATTAGACTCTAATAAGGTGCTCAAAACTCCTATAATACTTTTTTCTACTTTTTCGAGGAATATTTTTGTATTCCATAAGAGTTCATTGGATATGCGGCTTGATCGGAGTGGGTCCGTCATAAGATTATTACTGCTATTAAAATACTTAAGAACCTCCTTTTATAAAACTTAGGCTTTTTCCATAATATTTTCAATTACTATATCATTAACGACTAGGAATGACGCTTTGAGGTTGGTAATAAGCTTATACCAGCCGATTACTTTATATAAGTCCTTATTATAGTTTATCCTATTAATAATCTTATGCTAATACTAACATTTTGCTTTTTTAATTATAGTTATCAATCCCCGCCGCTAATACTCCGTCTGGTCGCTGTCATCAGCTCTAACTGCTCTATAGTTCTGATGTATCATTCTATATTCACTTGTTTATCAGAAAGCGGAGCGATCAGAAGTATCTTTCTCTCTTTCTGCTAAGCGAATCACTGATTCAAACAAAGAGTCTAATATTCCTACTAATTCATTGAGCTGCTCGGTAGGCATATTTATTGGGCTTAGGAGGTAAAGGGCTCTGTTCTTTATAATCCTCTGAAAAACCAGTAGGTCCTTCTCGCTAATTATTTGGTCAAAGGGCTTGGCAATAGTTAGGATAGGGTTTAGGATTGTAATTATTTGTATTTCGTGATTGAAGCTACTGTTTAGATTAATATTAACAATAGTATTAGTAAATGATATATTAAAAAAGGTTAGGTTAATTATATAGCTATCTTTATAAATTAGGATCCCTAGGGTTCCGATATAGTCCATTCCGTTTGAAAAGGATTATTCTGTGAGAAGAGCTTTTTGATTAGCTAAAGCTACTCTAGGTTCAAATAGGTTGTACTTAGTATTGAAGTTGCCGTCTACTACTGTACAATCGGGGAGCGTTATGGAGACTACTAAATCTATTATCTCCTTGGTATCCAGTTGTCGATATATATTAATAATCTGTATATCGTTTACTTTTATTTAGAGAAGATTTCGGCATAATTGGATACATTTTTGTTGGGCATATAGCCGCCCGCTTTTGTGTATATATATCATTATTCTTTGTCTCTCCTTTTCTCTTTTAAATTTATTCAGGTTGTTCCAGTTATTTGTTAGTGTAAAGAGGTTGTACCCTGGATGGTTCTGAGTTTGGGTTTCAGGGTATGTAAAGAGTTTCTATATGCATATGATCTTTAAATCTTATTTGTATGCCATTTGTAATATCGCGATATACACTCCTATCTTCTTTTATACATTTGCCCAGCCGATTCGTATAGGTCGGGCTGCGGCTATCTAACGACTGGCGCCATAGTGCCGAGAGAGATAGCTATTTATTTAGGTTGATATCAATATCTATGCTGATGTGCTATGATAACACAGTGTTGAAGAACATCTTCTCATTCAGGCTGCCCTTATTTGGGCACTTCCTCTTAGAGTGGTAGAAGTCCTTGAGCAAACTATTAATCAAGGAGATAGACTAAGGGGTATATTGGGAGCTATTCAGGTTTTTATATATAATAATACATTCCTTGTGGATCGGGGGGGGTATCTTTATTATAACATTCTAAGGGAGTATTACAATCAAAGTGAGTATCTTATTGATTAATACTTTAGTAATCAAATAAGTTTTTCAATTATATTTCTTAATCTTATAGACCTCGGATTTTGTAAGATATACAACTTTCTCATTTATTTAATACAATATCGCAGGGCAGTTATTATACCCGGCCTAGAATAGTCCTATTCAGTTTGCGTATTCAGTCCTGACCTTACACTCCAATCTAAATGAGTCGTCGTGGTTCGTTTGTAAAACACTGCAGTTATTATATCTTGGGACGCTCTTGTATATCACTAAATTACAAAAGCCCTAACACCCTGGATTATGATAAGTAATATATTTCTTTGGCTTAATATATCAAGCTTATTTAGAGCTATTAAAAAGTTTAAAAGGAGAGATTTCTTTTAGCAGATTAATAATCTATATCTACTTATAAGAGTCGACTATTCAAATGATTGTTTAATAGTTGATTAGGGGAATGCCCATTTGTATCGATACTTCCTTAGCTATTATCTCCTTAGTATTAAGTATTCTATTTCTATTCAGATTGCAGAAAAACGTTGGGACCCCCTTTAGCATATAGCAATATCAGATTGTAAATCGCTCCAGATTATTATAATATAGAATCTTCTTAATCTTTTTCGCATTCTCAATTTCAAGAAGTTTATTGTGTATCGCATTGCTAGTAATATGTATTATCTATCTAGTGGTTATAGGAGTGACAATTATAATATTAGTGTCTTTCAGATTAGGGATAGCCTTATTAATCGCCTTTCTTAATATATAGGCGCTCGGATAGTTTATTGTTAGTATAGCCATTCCAACTGCTAGTATATGAGTATCCTCTCTGGTTTTCCGGGGTTTGACCGGTCTCCATTTGTAGGCCTACCCTTATGTGTACACAGTCGCATTCATAGACACACTCGAGTTTTTCAGGGTTTTTGCAATATCCATATAGATATGATTTGGGTTGTTATTATTCTTATTTCTAGCTATAGATTATATCATATCTTATAATAACCTCGTTTTAATATTACTTATTATTATATCACATATCTCTTTATTAAAAGCTGCTTTTTCTGATATACTATCAGCTTTGAATTAGTGAAATATTACTTCAAATGCTTTGTAAACCTCGCGTTTGAGTCGCGCTTGTTTATCGAAAGTATTAAACTAAACCGTAATGGAGGATCTTCTAATTGTCCACAAGCTTGCTGCAACGGCTCTCGCAGCTTCTGTGCTATAGGCGCTTATACTATTGTAGTTGAATAGTAAGGATAAGAGTAGTGATTAATCGCAAGTGAACTAGGGATCGGTCGCGATCAGCGCTCTTATAGGAGTAGCCACCATAGCGCTCACACTGTTGACAATGACTATAGATTGTATCTGATACTAGAGCTTACATAGTCGGGAGATGCGGCTTAGTACATTCTAAGCTCGCAGATGTGTCGTTTTTTGCTGGTATTTCTAGATTGATAATAAATCTATTGAAAGGAGTCGGTAGTACTTCTTTGTATTCTCTAAATTATTGAGATGCTGTCAATGTATAGCTATATTTGACTCTAATAGGGACATTTGACAATACTTAGGAGGCACTCTAGTCCCCGCCATGCGTCGATTACCTTAGTATCAAAGATATTCGACTATTCGCTTATATAATTGTGACTACTATCAACCTATTACTTATTGTGATAAATCATAAAGTCGTATTCTATACAGTGTTTGTGTTTATTGTATTATTTGGATTCATTTGAAAATATAGAGTAATCTTCTCAGAGAATTAGGTTTCACTAGTCTTTAAAAGCTTTTATAGTATCCTTTTTATTTATATTATTCATTGGATTAATATAGTACTCAGGAAAGAAATATGATTGTAGGAGTCTGGGGCACTTGGTTATAAAAATCACTTATCTTATTCTCTGCAATTTGGTAATGGAGCCTTTCAATATATTTATACTTTATCCTCTTTTCCTAGTGTATAGCTTTAATCGATCTACAAGCAGATATTATATATCCACTATCTAAAGTCTAAAAGCGAATCTTAGTTTTGCTTACTTCAATATAATAATTCCAGCCAGGAGGCCAGCTTCTATAAGAAGTGTGATTATTGGGGTAATTTTATAAATAAATAAAGTTCTTTAAATTATATTATAAATTGTTTTATTGATTAGATTAATATATTTTTTGATTTTAGTATTGATTAGAGTGCCGACCGGAGTATAGCCTGTATTTAAGCATTATTTGTATAGCCTATTGAATTACACCTTGGAACCAAAAAGGGTAATAGGGAGTATACAGATGATAATCGCTTTTCGCAAGTAGGCTATAGATGGTCTATAGACTGTATAGGCTATTAATCAGAGGTGAAATGTAATACATATAGTTTTCACAATGTATATTATGATATGCTATAAGAATGTTAAACGTTAATCGAAGAAGACACCAAGCTAGCGTAGAATTGGCTATACTCTGCCAATGAGTTCTAGGGGGGTTGATATGATAATTAGATCTTGATTTATTCTTATAGTCAGATTTGTAGTTTTATGCTTCCTTTATATATAATTTAGTTCAAACTTTTTTGGAATAAAAAAGATTTTATTCTAATCTTTTTATTATAAAATATATTAAACAATTCAATGGAGTATATATATATTCATGAATAGATCCTTAAATGTATGATATATAGTTATATTATTAGTATATCTGAAGCATTGTACTTTATCCTGATTGAGAAGCTTAGTGAGATAGAGGATATATAGAATCAAGGAGAGCAGCAATTCCTGGGGGGTGCTATATATAATCGGAAAGTCCCGTGTTGTAATCCCCTTAAGCCTTATATGCATACATTTCTCAGTTAGAAACAAATCAACAAATTGTAAGAATACTATAGATCAATTCCATTTCTTTATATATTATAGGAGCTGTCTTTTAAAAAGCGTATTATAAACACCTTGTACATCCATTATTATCAGTGTGACCATTTTACCTATTACCAAAGTAAGCTTGGTGTTATAAATAAAGGCAGCTATAAGATCAATTCCGGCTCTTTTTGATAGCGCCCTGTAGTATTGAGGGCTAATAATATTATATCTTATAGCCATTCATGCAATTTGATTGGCGATATATCTTTTTAGCTCTTTTTCGATATATAATATCAATATAATCAGTTTCTACAATCTCGAAAATATTTTTTTTTTTTTTTTACTCTTAGACAGTATAATTACTTCAGTAAATTTCCATTCGCTAGGATAATAACTAAGTCTAAAGCAGACTGTAAAGATCTTGTATATTGTATTCTTAATATTAGGCTAGTATACTTTGAGGAGACAAATGATTACCTGATTGACTTTAGATAATATACTTCTAATTCCTATTATATATTTTTCCATTTCTTTTTTAATAATTATTCTTTTTTATATTAAGATCACTGGATTACCCTATTCCTAAAGAGGATTATATTATAGATTATCTAATACTTTGAAGTAATTAAAAACTTTTATAAATAGTGCTTCAGCCTTTTCTCTGGTATTAGTGATCTTTTGGCTATCGAACATTAGAGAAAAAACTTTGATAACTACTTCTGGGGTTAGCTTGTATTAGTTTATGACTTTGTATAGCTCCTAATTGTTCTGTATACTATTCAGGTGCTTGATCCAATAGGCTTGTTTTACTACTCTTATAACTCTTTATAGATTATACTAAGCAGTTATAATTTTGTTTATAATTCCGATTCTCTTAGTTTATATATATGCCTAGTGTGCCTCCTTATACTCATCAATCTATTACAGAGATGATTGATAGAGTTTATAATCTTTCTGCTTTATAACTTTTATAAATACACTTAGTACATTTGTGAGCTTGGAAATGAGTATATTAATATTATAGATAGTCCGGAGGTCTGGGTTTTGAAAGTTTGCTAAACAATTGGTTATGATATCTGCCAGACAGGGTAGATCTGAATCGCATATTCAGATATACACTTACTTATATTCAAACATTCCTTTATCTGAGATAATAATAATTTGAACTGTATAATCGGAGCCACTATACAGATCATTATTAATTATTATTATAATAATAATCAAATTAAAGAAGGTCAGGTTTAGAATATACCTCTTTGCATATATAGGTACATTAGGGATCCCAATGTATTCCATTCCCTAGTTGGAGGCCCATTGCACCAATGCATTACCTTGACTGATAGTTGATACGCCAGGTTTTCTACAGATTGTACTTGGTATTAAAATCATTTCCAATAATTATACCAATCCCTGGGGCAATCTTTAGTCCAAATATGTATTCCATTGTATATGGCTCAAATAAAGTGTAATAGATATTGAGAATCGAGTACTCATTAATATTGATCTAGAATAAATCTCTACTTTTAATCTGTTTTATCTGTTTGATCTTTAGATTGCCTCCTTGCTATATATAAATAATAACCTATGGCCTATATTTGGGGTTATCAGTCGCTCCCTAGGTGTCAATCGGCTGAAATCAATTGTATACAGTATGATTTTGAATTACTAAGTTTTCGTAAAATTGGGGCTCTTATATATAAATAATATCCATATTAACCTCTTCAGCAATTTATAGAAAAATAATATAATTAGAGTATTTGCATTCTATATTCACTTATGCAATTGTGAGCACCCTTCCCCCCGCTGAGTTTGTATAGATTATACAATTTATACAAAGGTAGTAGCAGCTTTGTCGATATTTAACTCATTTCTCTTACTTATTTTAGAATTAGGAGATAAGAAGGCTTTTTTAGTTATAATTGCTAAATTATAGTTTACCCCTTTGTTAGCATAGTGTAAGGAATTCTGGCTCAGAATGTGAATCGAACTATTAAAAGATTCCTCCTTTGGCTAAGCCCGTTTAAATAATCAATCCACAAGTTGCTACTTATTCTCATAGATAGTGATATAGGCTCCTAGTATAAGTGATCTAAGAATGATTATTTTAAATTATCTATTTAATATTATAATAAACACCTTTTCCTTGCATACCACCTATATCTCCCTTCAACTAGTAATTCTAACTTCTTTTATCTACTAATATATAAGTTTGATTAGTTTGTTATTAACTGATTACAATATTGCTAAGCAATTATTGTATACAAAACAGAAAGATCCAAGGCACCCCGTACACTAAGCATCATTTCGACATTGATTATGAATCTTTCTATTAGTATGCTTAGTAATTAAATCACTACATTTAGAATAATATATAGGGTGATGGTATACATATAGGTTATAGTATAATTAATATTTAATAGAATATTGTTATAATTAAGGGCAGCATGGTTTATTTAAAGACTTCGAATATTTATTAATATTAAAAAGTCGGAATAGCTTTATTAGTTTTCTGAAGCTAATAATTCAGTTGGCCCTTCCAGTGAAGGGGTTTACCCTGTATTTAGAGGTTCTATATTAGGCTAGGTTCTCTTTTATTTGTATTTTGATTTCTTCTTATATAATTACATCAAATGGTAATATGAGTACTCCTATTATGTTATAAGGTATCTTGAGTATAATATAGTTATATTAGATTTCTATAGCTTGAGCATTATCTACACTAAGTATAGTAATCAGCTTTGTGTAATTCTCATCTTATAAGAGGTTTTTGTAATTCTTTAATATCTTGTATTCTAATGTCCATTCTGTTTTATTGTAATAGAGCAAAGGGATTACTTCAAATTGTATCCCTAGGATTACCTCTTTTATTTTGAGTTATAGTTCAAAAAGATTATTAGTAATTATTTGTTATCCACTTCCTATCTTTATAAAAATTATATAGCTGTTTCGTTTCTATTACTTATACTTCTATACTATTTCTATTATTTTGAGTATACTTGTTCTATTATCCTTTGATTCCTAAAGCATTTCCCCGGTCTTTAGTACTTCAATATAGGATTTAGTAAATTCTTCTATAATTATTCTTATGGTTGCTATAGGGGCCTTCTAAAGGGATTCGGCTTATCCTATAATCTTGATTATACTATTGATATATATAGATCTTAGTTTGTTAACATAATATAATTTTATTTTGCTTAAGGTTTTGATATACACATTGATTGTATTCGCAATTTTTAGGGTTATTCATTGCTTTTTATTTTCTTTATAGAATTAATTTGTTATTGTTTTATATATAGATTATATATTATCGTTTCCCTTTATAGTGATAATTATTGTAGGGGCGATCAGGTTGATCGGGTTGCAACCGGGCGCGCTCGATAGCGCGATAAGATGCTCATGATCGTATGTTGGCGACATTATGGTAGTGACTTAGATGTATAATACTATAGCAATTCAATCTGACGCTTATAATATAGAAACTGTGCCCATAGTATTATATAAAAAGATTAATATGCCTATTTATAGTTCGTTTAATCTAGTTTATTTAGGTAACTGTATTATTAATTACTATACGTGCTTAACATTAATAATTTCTATTCCTTTTAATATTCTTTTATATTCTTTTGTATTTATTTATTTATTTATTTATTTATTTTAATTTACATTCAGAGGGCAAGCCGCAGG
>PQXJ01000756.1:0-11024 GCA_004786225.1 Botryotinia narcissicola | reverse complement strand
AGTTTCGTAGTTGATATTTTTTGAGGTTCTAAAAATTGTGCAAGATGTGGGGTTGTGCAAGATGTAGGGATATCGGTTAGGTTCCTCGAACTCAGTGAATATCTGCCGCTGTACTTCGATCACAAAATCGCCTGGGGTTTTATCTGCTACCTATTGTAATAGTTGTAGAGGAATCGCATCTTTTAATCGTCGCATATTCGCTGGGGTTCGTCAGCGCGAGAATGCATTAGGAATTGTTGCTTGTTTAGAAAGGAGGTATATATGTGGTGACCAGAACAGAAAAATTGTATGCCTGATTATTCCCTGCATTGTTGCCTGAGTATTGTCTTTCTCCTTAAGGTTACTGAAGGCACGTGAGAAGTTAAGTTAAGTGACTGTAAGTAGCTCGCAATGTAGTGTCTCTTCCGAAGTACAAGGAGGTTTTTGACATGCATCTTTAGGTGTATGCCCCCACTTTGTCACCAAGAAGCTCTTGGCATTTTTGTAATCAATTTTTTTGGTCAAGATTTCGAGGCTCGTCCTTATGTGCACAGGACGCACCTGTTGGTTTCCGTATTTTTTCGCGTCTGTTAGTATGCTTCCTGTCTATCTCTACTTCTATCGTCATCAATTTCTACTTCACTTCTATCATCATTTTTATCACCGTCTTCATTTCCATCTTTATTTCCATCTTTATTTCCATCGCCATTTCTATCGCCATTCCCATCGCTATTCCTCAGTCCCTCCATCTCCATCGCACAACATCTATTACGAATGTCAATCCGTCTTATATTGTGTTGTATATAAGAGTTGTATTTTACTGTATCTGCTGCTTATAACAACCCCGCCTGTGGTAGTCTTCAGCAATTGTTGCTTGGAACAATCCCGCCAGTGGTAGTCTTTGAACAACCCCGCTAGTGATAGTCCTTCAGCAATTGCTTCTTAGAACAACCCCGCCTGTGGCAGTATTCAGCACCTACTGCTTAAAACAACTCTAGTGCCAACACACATTACGCCTTATTTCGTCCAAGAGTCAAGGCTGCTCTATAGCCTGGGTGGGTTGGGAATCACACGTAATGTGTGGGCTAGTATTGAAAACAATACAGGCATTCCTGGACTACGTTTATCGCTAATTACAGTCACAGGGGCCAGTTATGCCTAATCCAACTGAGATTCTAATTGAGAAACTCAAGCTACGACTTCTCCTTCGCGAAAGAGTATTTATAAAATGGGAAGATGAATCAGGTACACCTTGCACATTGGGCACTCGCTCGAGTCGTAATTAGCAGGGTCTCAAATTCTTCATAGCTGCATACCATGATATGGAAGGATGTATTCATATTCACTTTTCACTTGAAGTATCCATCACAGTTGGAGGCAACAAACAAGAAATAGAGATGTTGTTGGTTGTTCCCCCTAATGCCGACTTCGCAAATGCTTCTAAGCCTCGTTTAATATCAAATATCAATGATCTATCTCGCCTCGACGCTTCTGCTATTCACGATTCCGAAATTAGCCATTCAGTGCATGTTCTCTGTATACAATTCGACTTAATTGCTAAGGGATTTATCGTTATGAAGAAGAAGAGTAATATGACTATTAAGCCCCGAAATATCACCTCGAAAAATTTGATTCGTGGTCTCGAATCTCTATCTAATACAAAATCCTTCACTGTGTATATCAAGCCAAATGATTATGCACTGGTAGGCCTAGAAGAGCTTCGTAATCGTTTAAGCAGCACGGGTGCTCCTATCGACATACATAAAACCAATATCAAGGAGACATACATTGAACAAACACCTGAATTAATGGAATGGTGTACTACACATGACTCAGTATCACTACCACCACCATATAGCGAGATTCCTCGTCAGCTACTTTCGGAAGTACAGGTTCCCCGATCACCACCAGTCATTTTCGAAAAGGGAACGCCATTAATCAATACTCCCGAAGCAGTAATCGCAGAGACACCTCCTCAGCTAGTTCCGGAAGTACAAGTAGACCAGCCATCACCAATCATTTTCGAACAGGAAGCGCCATTAATCGATACAATCCAAACAGTGATTGCAGAAAAACCAGCTCGAACTTCAAGCAGCCCTCACTCCACATTGGTACATGGCATTTTCTCTCCTAGCCGCGAAGATTCGACAGATAGTGAAGTAAACTTGAGCCATATGGTAGAGGATTCGAGATTTACTCGAATGGACTTCGATATAGATTCAGATGAGGAACAGCTCGCTAACCTCAACTCTCGAGAACTCGATCATGATCCGGAGATATCACAAATGCTTAACTCGAAGTTGTTGAAATGGGTACAAACTGTGATGAGGATAAATTCAAACTTTCACGAACATACACGCTTAACTACCAAGTTGTCAATTTTGGGCAAGTGTATCCGTACATCAAATTCTAGCATATTTGATGCTACCTTACTCTGGTGCTCTGCACTCTTTTTCTACGACCCGCTCGATTCCGATCCTGACAGAACTCTTGGGTTATGGGAGGAGAGAAATTCATGGCTCATTTCGGACATAGCCAGATTGATTCAATGGGCTCATGGAATGCACCATAACGTCGAGATAAATTCGTCACTTTTGAAACATTTCATAAAGCTGGGTGATGCTGCTCGTACTGTTGCTCTGAATACTAGATTCAATAATGACAAGTATTATGATCAGAAAAGTGTATGCATTGTTTGTATATTAGCGGAATTCCGCGACCTAGGTGGTGGTGGTGGTGATGGTGGCATCAGCAAAGAGAGCAAATCTGCTTCTCGAAAAGGCTTGGGAACCGCAAGTAATGCGTCTAAACGAGTAAAATTGTAATTTGTACAAAATATACACCTATATTATGCTTCGAGGATATGAAACCCAAAGAAACAACAAGGCAACTCAGATGTAATTTAGTTTAACATTGCAAGCTCAACTAACGGATTCTACATAACTTTCAACCCCCGGTCAACCCATTGGTTAGCTACCCTGAAGACTGATTTCGAGGGATCAGGAACGCCTGAAAGAGGAGAAAACGGCTGGTTCCATTGTATTCGACACCAAGCGAAGGAACCGCTTCATACGGCTTCGTTAATTGAGGTACGTGCATGTCAGCAAATATGGAATGGCATCGACGACATTGTCTACGACAGATCTGCTCACGCAAGTACTGGCTCCTTTCTCGGTAAGCTTGATGGTCTTTATATCTCGGTCGATACTTAAACGTGAAGCTGTGATTCAATTTGACAAGCTAAATATGATGGATACACAATCCTTCTCAATATTTTATATTATTTGATTTCGAATATCACAAATGCACGAACGTAGGTAAGTTTAAGTCAACTACCCGTTTTCTTGCCAGTCGCGTTTGGGCCACCCTTTTGTTTTAAAAGATCATTTTTCCGTCCTAATAATATCTCCATCAGAATACAATATTATTTCTTAAGAAAAATTGATAAATAAATCTTCTCAGTGTATCTTGACAGTCGGCTCTTATTGTTTTCTATTTGCGTCTTTAAAAGCCTAGCCGAACATGATTCCATCAACAGAACATCTTCCAATGAAATCGTATTCAATTGGGTTATCTGGTCGTTTCTTAATGATAAATGATATTTTCCCTCCACAAAATATCTAAACCTCATCTCCAGGCTTCGTCTCTCATTGTCCCAGTCCTATTGCGCCTTTTTCTGTAATAAAAAAACGTCGCTTCTTTCACCATACGCCATAATGTCTGTCGAGCAGCATTGAGAGGTAGCTGTCCACTTGCAGCAAATACAAAAGCATCGTAGGCATCACCAGACGAGGCCCGAGATAGTACCCAATCCTGATCATTCCGGACAAGTTTCCCAATAAGCGTCCGACCAAAAGCCTGCTGCTGATTGATTCCAGCGCCACAGTTCGCAAGATCAGCCCATGAAGATAACGTTCGAAGGAGGTTCTCATTACATATCTACTTACTTGGTGCATACAGTGGCCCTTCAACAGATTTAATGATATCGACTAGAATTCCATTCAACTATAGCACCATTTGAAGCAGTACTCAACAAGAGCTCCTGGTCCATTTGGTGGTCGCTCGCTGCATTATAATTAGGATATCCATGCAAAGGGTGATATCCCTCGGCAATACTTGGACAAGCTTTCAAGTCTAGGGCCCAAAGGTGTATTCCAGGTGTTGGATCGTCTAATATTCAGAGTTACATGGCTAGTGGTAGTAAATCTGATTCACATGGTATCAAATCGACGTTATTGTACGCACAATGCGTTGCAACATCAATCTGTGACCGGCGAACTTAGCAATTGCCTCAATAGGATTGGCTCATACAACTATGGCGCTAGTTCAATATGGTCGGTGTAATTTATAACCGACTCAATGCATAGATTAAGCGCGCCAGACTGAATAATAACTTGCTATACTGATGTTAGCTCTCATCCTCATTAATCGAAGAACAGTCTCCAAACTTTTTTCGATGTAAAAGCAAATGCCAAGAAAGATTTACCTTTGTAATCATATTCTGCCATGTTTGGCGACTTTCCCTCTTCTATCAAACCGAGAAGCGCAAATACTTTATCTCGCGGATCTATTGCCCCTCTCATACGCCATCTTATCATCAAATCGAGAGAATAGCGATCTCGCTAGTATTTGGTGCTGGTTATCCACACCATCTGGCACGTCAGGTCATTCAAGCAGTCGAGATTGGTTTTACTCTAGACAAGATGAATAGGTGTGGGCTTAGTGCCCGATATCCAATTCTCTGATGCCTGGCTGAATACTTTCCTCTCCGAATTCAACTGCCCCCGGACTAAACACAGGTTTGACGGGAGAACAACTTTCTGCACAGTCCAGATTCGAGTCCACCACAGATTTTCAGAGTTAGAAATATACCCCAACGCCGTCAAAGTGCGTTTGAAATGATCTCAAGACGCAATAAAAGTTGGAACCAGGACTACCTTGGCGTCTTCAAATTCTGATAGAAGCGCCATGTATTCACAAAATTCCAGTCCCGCTGTTGCGTCAGTCAAATCAATATCGTTTCGAATCTCTCCCATCCATGTTAAACACCTAAACAACAGGCGATATGTTTCAATCATCATTTGGACTTGCCATGATTTCTCCTCCGGGTCGTTTTGACTGACGCATATCTGATCAATCCATAACGTCTTAACTGGATCCCCAGTCTGAGGTTACGGAGATCATTATACAAATTTTTTTTAACTTCAAACTCCATTCCCGCAATCCATATGGTGTCTATTTTAGTAGCTTGGTCTCCCCAGACGTAAGATAGTGCTTCATACTGCGGAAGAGTAGAAAGAGACACGACGTAAATATCACACTCATCCGCTGCATTATCAGCCCCACTAACATTAGGAAGGAGCTTCAGCAGTCCAACTTCATCAAGAAAAACCGTGGTGTAAATATGAGATGATAATGTGACCATTTTTAGATACTCCCAATGATAAATCTTCATGAAAGATCTAACTTCTATGCCAACAAACTTTGCTAGTCGGTACGAAATATCACGCAAACGAATTTTTGACGATCAGTAAAAGCAGTTACCAATTTTGACAGTGGGGATGATGGCTCCAGAAAGGAAAGAATACATTCACCATTTCAGATTGGACCAAAGATCATTACAACGGCATATTTTAGTTTTTCCGCGGTAGATTTTTGATAATCTGGTGGAAAAGCTCACTCGTGGGCGTGCGAGCGAGCTAATTGGGCACTGCAAAAATTGATCCGGCAATATTTCTTGAAGTCTGAGTTCAAATTATTTGAGAATATTTACAATATCAATTCAAGATTCAATAGCAAACAGATGAATTCTGACATCAAACAATTGAAAATCAAATTTATAATGAATTTGGAAAGCCAAGAAGTGTGCTATTTGCTCATTTACACACTGGTGGACCTGCATAATTATTCTCTCACACTTAAGTTGAAAGACTCATTAACACTAAACTCTCAAAGGATCGGTAGAGCCAAAATGAAGGAGGTTCTTTTCTTAGGATTTGTTACTATTGATACGATTGGGTTGATCTGAAAGGTACTCTAATTATTTGATCCAACCCTTTGGTCCACCCCAAGTACCCTTCACCATGTATTTCCCGTACACCCATGGGAAGAAATTCTTTTTCAAATAATAAAATTCTGTTCGCGGAATAGCTTGATCAATACCGAACCATTTGTTAAATGTCTCCTTTGGTACTCCGCCGTACTTGAATTCTGCAAGAAGTACCTTTCCATATTCAGTCAAGAGAGGACACGACGTATAGCCATCGTAAATTTCCTCCGGTTCCCGACCATCAATAGCCAAGAGCAAATTTCGAACCAGAACTGGTGCCTCTGCAGTGATCGCTGCAACTGTTTTGGAGGTTGGCAGACTTGAAGCGTCTCCAGCAGACCAGATATTATGGTATTTGATATTACGGGTAGTCCCTTCGTCGACGTTGACATACCCAGCATCATTTACAAGCACGCTGTTCTTGACAAAATCATGTGGTTTATTCTTTGGTACCACATGCAAAAGGTCAAAGTCTCTCGTAACCTGTCCTTTACCATCTGGACGAGTGAGAGTTGCCTTGTTACCATCGATGGCGGTAAGGTCATGCTGAAACAACCCTTCCACAAGTCTTTCTTTTCTTAATTCCTCAAGCTTTTCACTATATTTGGGAACACCAAACATTGTTGGGAGACCAGTGGCAAAAGCAATGTTTATCGCGGAATTGGAAGGATCCTTAATATCATATAAGCCAGCACGTTTCCAATGATCCAATGCTAGCCACATAATCTTCTGCGGAGCACTAGCACACTTGATAACACCGGCTGGTTGGGTGAAAATGGCTTTTCCCTTTTGAAGTTTTTGTATAGTACCAAAGACCTTATCGCAAGTGTCGTAATTATATATAGAGGACACAAGAGAGTCCGGGTTTCCAAGTGCTTCGGATAATCCCTTCACACTTCCAACATCAACCGTAATACCTGGAGCAACGACGAGTTGATCATAATTAACAATATCCCCGTTTTTCAATGTAATAAAGTTTTCATCTGGTGAAAATCCCTCCACACCGGTGTTGTAAAACTTAAGTTTCGAATCAATCAAATCCTTTAAAGGTTTTCGGAGACTCTCCTTTGTCTTAAGACCACCTCCAACCAGAGTCCATCCAGGTTGATAGTGATGCCAGGTGGCTGGGTCAATAATAGCAATATCGTCTTGATGAAGATTTCCTTGCCTAAGGAGCTGATGACTGATAGCAAGGCCAGCCGAGCCTCCTCCTACTACTACAATTTTGTGATTCCTGTTTTGGCCAACCACAGGTGATACAGTCGCAAAACCTCGAGAAGTCCGTGCAAATTGAGTCCTGGGGATAGAACGTAATGGTATCAACATTATTGTAAAGTATGTTATCACGTTACCGCAAAAGATATATCTATGAGTATCAAAAGAAAGTGTAAAAGTAATTGAGCGGACAAGGAATACTCATGTCGCTCAAGCCCATTGAAAGGATTTTTGACATTCGTGGTAAGAAGTTCGATTACTAAACAGTTTTAGTCAGCAAAACGATCACGCCATCGTGACTGTTTCTAATCGACCTAGGAGAAGCTCAAATGAAGATAAAAATAGGAATTGTAGCATCACACAGGGACTTAAACATGTCAATACACTACCAAGACTACTCAAGCTCATATCGCCCGGCCACATTTATCGGATCCGTGACAACTTATCACCAGATGTAATTGACTTGGATTCTTGGGATCTAAGATCCCGTGACTTCGGAACTATGGCAATCGTTTTATAATCGGACCACCTGGGGAGCAGCCAAAACAAGTATATATCATTATCAACGATATCTTGAAGCTAGAAATCTGAAGAAAGCTCGCTCCAACTACTGCTACTATGGTCTCATTGGTTAGTCAATCACTTCTCACAGCTGTTCAACATGTCTAAATTGATTGGAAAACAAGTACCTCACACATAAACTATTCCACTAAATAACTTTATATCTTCCACACCTTCAACTAAAATCAACAGAGATGAGGCCCAATTCTACAATTCCTTTGGAAAAAAGGTTTAAGTCAATTTCCAGTCAAGGGAACTAATATCATATTACATTGGGTTGTACATGAGGATTTGGACTGTCAACAATCCGAACCAAACTCTCTTTTTACTGTAGATTAAAGCATGAGGGTCATCTTTTTTCCGGAGCCCAAGGTTTGAAGGGGTTCCTAAATAAAGGTTGCGAATGTTGGTTTTGTTAAACAGAACATTCAAAGAATTATCCTTGTTTGGTACTACTTTGGAAGAAACATTTTTTTTGGTGGGGTATCCACTTGGTACCAGTATGAAAGGATCCGCCGTGACGATAGATAATATCATCGCAACCCTTATCGCGTGTCATCCCAATGACACGTCTCGCTGGGGATATTCCTGGTTCGTTCAGAGTGGTTGAGCAGTGTGGCTTTCATAATCCTCATTGTACGTTTCCCGTTGTATCTGCATTTAATGCTTGATATTACAACGCGGGGTAGATCATTTCCACAGATATTCTACAGTCATTTCTTGATTTTCATGTTTTCCAGAATTTCCTTTCAGGGCTGCGAAGGAAGGAGATCCGATTTGACGTTCAGGAATCGGGATACATAAATGATAGTAAGTTATTCTGCCACTGAACGAAAACATGATTGTCCAACCTTCATCACTGAAAACCGTATGTCCGATTTTGCACGCAATTGTAATCATTTCTCACAACAAAAGAATCACAGTATCCGAGCCTGAGCCTCCGTTTCCAATGATATTCTCATCGCCAAGACAGCTCCAGGTAATTATGCAGTTAATTTGACGTGATTGTAGATCCTTCCGAGAGACATTTTTTGAATTCTGACCAGCTACCACCCTTAAAACATTGACATGTAGCAATTTACTAGCAAGCGAACTTACGATTCAGGGCTTTAATCTCTCAAACAATCATGGAGCATCTCGATACATAGATATTATGACAAGTTGTTCTGTTAATGGGGAAATTTGTATCTCGTACACCATGATAAATCAAGAGATCGCCGCATTGAATGAAAAGGGGTGAAGTTGAGGTTGCCAATGCTAAATTGTGAGTTCCTAGATCGTCCGTGAAGAGCATCCAACTGGGACTTTGACCAAATGTATCATGAAATGAATAAGGCGTCGCAGATATAACCTGGCGCATTGAGGGATCGAAGGATTTTGCTGAGTATCTCATGGCATGTCCGTTTGGCGGTGGCTTGGTGTTGGTTGATTGGTATTGGTCTCTGGGTTTGGTTCGAGAATCCAGCGTCAGCAAGCGGTAGGCGACGGTCCATGTTGCAAGCAAGACAAAGCGATTATTGGACCTCGACAGATCCTAATGAATTCATTTTCCTATTTTGGCGTGCTAGCTCTGCAAGCTAAGGTTCAGATTGTTGAGCTCTCCTTCGTTTCGATATTTTGCTGAACAAATCCTATCCTGCATTCGGGCATATCAAGTTCGAGTGGATCGAAGTATTCTCGATCAAGTATAATGGCACACCTAATAGGAATGGATTTTAGAAACGTCTCTAAGAACGAAGCACGACAGCTTTGGCCATTCATTGGTGATTGTACCTTCTCGTATGTTGATTCAATGGCATTTTGAGATAATTTAGTATGATGGTTCAAAAGGATTCTTCCTCCGGTCCCCATTTTGGACATGAGATGCAAATCCCGACAACTTACTTTCCTAGTACTCCCTAAAAGCTGCTTTAAGCCAAGTTTTAAGATACCCACTTGCTGTTTTCGCTGTCACGGAGTACCTGCTGTTGCGGTCAAGATCTTTATTCGAATAAATATGCCATCCAGTGCACGAAACGGTGAAGACATATAAATGATTATTTTCGTTTTGTTCGTCGTGGGCGCAAGGCTTGTAGGCTGCGACAAGGCTGTTGTTGTCCACCAAATTAGGCACGTTTTCCCAGTATAATCTTCAACTCTCCACATTTATAGTGGACTCAAGGCTTTTGCCGCGCGTATGATTATCTTACGATGCCACGAAAACGGCTTGTCAGCCTGTTGATTGTTTGTTTTTAGATCCTTTTCACAGCCTTTGGTAAATGATTCAAGAACCCTACAAAACCACAAAACCGATAAAGTACGGGTCTCGAATAGGGGACTTTTTCCCGCATTAACCCCGTAATATTGCAGCTTCTTTCCTCTTGACATACATAAAGGCCTCGAAAATTGTATAAAGCCTCGTATGTAACCTTACCTAATACACTAAGATCTCATCATATCATAAAGAATATTGATGACTAAGCACAATTCCCTTCCGATCGAATCTCTTGTGCATTCTCTAGCTTTATTATTAGCTTTCCTGAATCGGTTTCAATGCTAAATTAAAGTACTGTCTACTTCATGCTTACTCAATTTCAAAAGCAATGAAAGCAAAGATGTTATAAAATATAAGTTACATACATCGTGGGGATAAATTGGGACGAACTCGTGGATGGAGACGCAAGTGCCTAAACTAAAAGAGGATTCACAATGGGTTTAATATGATTTGTGGGCCATGCTATTTGCGAAACATCAAATCCTATGTCCTAGAATATGCGCCAAGTGGCCATGGATCGAAACCCTCTCGAGTATGCATCATCTATATCCATGAATATTGTTATGAGTTGCTAAGCACCCCGCATTTTCAGTACCCCCTTTCGACATGAGCAAATTTCAAACATGTTGTCCTATATCAAAGCAAGATCAAAGGACTTGCAAGAACTTCTCCGAGTCCGAAGACCCATTGCGAATGCTCGATTGTGATTATGGAAGGCAATGACTATAGAATTCTGAGGACCCCTCTTTGCCCCGCTGTCGAAACTGATATCGAACATTCCTTGGATGAACTGAAAGAAGGGTTTAGGGCTAGTTTGGATGTACAAATCCGCGCTGAATCCGCTGAATATTCCGCGCTTTTTGAAAGCGGATTTTGAATTTATGTTTGGATGTCAAATCGCGGATTCCATTGAATAATCCGCATTTCAATGAATTTAATATATTTTGAAGTGGGGAGGGGGTGGAT
>PQXJ01000755.1:587-11062 GCA_004786225.1 Botryotinia narcissicola | reverse complement strand
CATCCAACCCCCCATCCCCAGAAAAACAATGCCATTCCCTCCCCCGAATACTAGCCAAATGTCTCCCCATACACCGCACCTCCCACCCTCCTCCGCCACACCTCTCAATGCCCTGCACAATACTCCTCAGCGAATAAAACGACTCCTCCCCATCCCCATCCTCATCCCTCAAATTCCACCCCTCCGGTACCGTCGTCTCAATAAACTCCACCAGTTCCCGCGCATACACATTCCGATACAAATACGCATACCCACATGCATGTCTCTTCACCACACTCCTCCGATATTCCAACGGCCACTGCATTTTCCACTCTCGCTTTAAACTCGCAACGCAAACGCGCTCATCGACTTCGATAGCGGAGAGCTGGAGTCGGATATTGAAATCGTAGGTTGAGACCGGATGAAGCATTCTAGCTTTAGCGTATAGGTTCCAAGCGGTGGTGACGAGAGTGAGGAGTTTAAGATTGGGGATTAGGTGTGTGTCTATCAGGGAAGGATCGGGATCGCTTCTGCGATGGAGTATAGGGGTTGTGTAGGTGGTAATTCTCATTATCGTAGACGTGTCCAGGATATTTCCTTCCGACAATATTTCCATAAAATCCACATGTTCAGGCTGCGGCGACTTTCCCGAATATTTCCTCGGTGGGGGACTTCGTATACATATGAAATGCGCTGCATATTGCAAAATATAATCCAGAAACTCCACATTGCCCTGCACGCCTGGTATACACAGTATCTGCGCGACAAACTTGCAAACCCCCCTATCCGATAAATCGAGCTCCGAACCCATTTTTATCCTGGGAAACAAATCGTATGGCGATTTGTGGAAAAATTTATACGCGAGTCGCCATACTTAGTCGGATTCGGGATGCGATGTTTTGGTAGAGGGAATATTCTAGGAATAGTATGTTGTATGTGGGAAGGGGTTTTTGGAGAGGGGGAAGTTTTTGGAGAGGGGAAAGTTTTTAGAGAGGTAATCTTCTTGGAGGAGGTGCTCGTCGGTGGGGGTCTAGTGTTTGGTGAATGTGAGGGAGGGGTGGAGGGGGGTGAAGGGTCCGAGTGGGGGGATGTGGATAGGGCATTCGTTGAGATTTGAGGGGGGTGACATTTTGTGGTTTTGGTGTACCTGATATTAGGTATGTTGATGGGGTGTCTTTTCTGAGGAGTAATTGTGTACTTATTGTATGTAATAACTTTCAATACTACACAAAATATCCTGCGATATCAGAAACAAAAAAAGTTATTTGTTCATACCAACAAGAACCAGATACTTACTCACAACTCTCCCAAGGCTCCCCAAAGCCATCTCTCCATCCTTCCTATCACAAACTCCCCATTAAATAAAACAAACCCCAAAAATCCAATTTTCTCGCCAGTGAATGGAATCAAAGTACGGCTCTCAATCTAACATAAACGAATCAATATAATTAAGTCAATAGGTATTCACACTGCAGGTGCTCGAATATCGTACTGGTCGTACCCAGGTATTCAGATAGTGAATACTGTGAAGATTTATCATTCATGCTTGATGAAATGATAACACAAAATAAAGTCTCAGTACTGCAGGTTAACAAAGTAATCTTATTATATGTTGAAATACAGCTTGGGATATGTGAATATCTGAACAAGTACCTAGGTGCACTTTTTACATCATCGCATATAGCTCTCAAGGAATCATCATTGTTCCAACCAAATTACCAAATTACCTACAGTAATTCAGCGAGGAGAGAGAAAAAAAAAAGGGTCAAATTTGATATATCATATATAAAAATATATCAATAGGTACCTAGGTAATTAAGTCAAAGATTTCAAAAGCTACAAGCTAGGTATTCAAAGTGCTCCCAGAACTTAAAGGATGAGAATAGAAACAATGAAGATTTGATTTTACACAATGAACCTTATCAATGAATTTGCAGCGTAGAAATATAGATGAGATTGAATTATCAGTATCTCCATCCATCAGGAAGATATGAAAGATGATGATCGATCGGAGAAGGAATTCACCTGGACACATAGCTGGTAATTCAGCTAATAGCTAGTGATACAGCAGAGCACTGGAAGTCTTCCAAACGCCCGTGTACTACAAGTCATCTAACGAAAACATCTTCATCTACGAAAATCTCCTAGGATTAGAGATACATTTCTTCTCTTTCTCCCTTTCCCCCAATATCTCGTCTCCGATACATATCTAGCCCCTACAGCCCACAACTTTCCATCTCCCCTCCTCCCCTTCTATCTCCCCTCCCTCTCTTCTAAGCGCCAACCCCTCCAACACACATAAGTACAAACCTACGAGCCCAGTCCAAATACTCCAATACCCAAACTAAACTCCAATCCACTCACCACTCCACCACACCACCACTCCAGCTACAAATTCTCAAATGCGAGTTCCCAATATTCATCATTCATCATTCATTATTCATTATTTGATATCCTACCTACCTAGTATATACTTCCCTTTCCTAGTAATCAACTTCTCATATTATATCATACTACTACACCAAATCATATCTAATCAAACGACATCACATATCACACATCTCCCAATTCCCAATTCTCAATTCCCAATAATTCCTCGACGAATATCTACCATCTTTACTCAAAATATCTAGATACATAATATCAATTTTATTTTCGCTTTCACTTTCACCAAAAAGCACTATAGATAATAGATATAAGCAAGCGAATGAATGAATGAATAAATGAATATACCCAAATGTGATATGATAATATAACCCAATCCAATCCAAAGCACAGCCATATGAACAAAACAAAAGAAGCCCAATGATCTAGTATCATCATCAGCATTAATACATCAAAACACTCCATACTCATATTTCCCTAAAAATACATAGACATACACATATACATACACATATACATCATCACATAAAACTCTAAGTGAAACCTACCATGCAGCTAGCTAGGCAGCTAGTGAGAATTCGCAGCATGATAGATGGAACTTTTATTTCCATCTTAGCTAATACCTAAGTACTACAAAATTCAAATTTGTAAAGCAAGCGTCAAAGATTGCTTCATGAATGTGCGATTCAGATTGAGATTAAGATTAAATTCAAGATCATCAAAGGCAGGAAAACAGTACCGCGCACTACACGAGAAACGAATCGAAAAATCAAGATTCGGAAAGCTTCTTTGATCCTTGCTTGATTCCCGAATTTTTATTTTTTGATTTCTCAACAACAATATGGATGAAGTACATTAAACCCCATCTACCAACCACAAATACCTACGGTATCATTCAAGAACTGAAGATCAAGAGAGAAAGGGGTCTAGACCAGCTCTACTGTGATAGATAGATATACTTCTTACGATTGATTCACTTGATCATCGCGCCCAAAGCACAAAGTACATCGAAGTGTGATATCTATTTATGCATCACATCTATCCCTCTATCCCATCGTATCGTATCGCACGATGCATGCATGCATCTCATCACCAAACGAACAGGTGCATGAAATGAAATGAACTTAAAATTCTCTCGAAGTGAGGATTTCCTCTCACATAGAGAATTAACTTTCTGCGTGTGGGATATGTGATATCTCGAGTAGGGTTTGATTTTCCAAACTCACGTTCTATCTATCTACCTAGATATACCTAGGTATTGCAATACGAAAGCCATTACACTTGTTACTTTCCACCAGGAATGTGCGGGTGAAATGCTGGATTTGACTATCACATCATGCACATGAAAGGAAGGTACCGTTATTCTGCTTAGAATATGCATTACTAGGTAGATACATCTCGCTTTTGTAAAAGATGATGAATGTTTTTTCTAGGGAAACAAAAAAAAACATAAACAAAAACAAAAAACATAATGCAGAATGCAGAAATAACTTTAGGATGAAACTAAATGAATAGAGTTCCGCTAGTGGAAAGTTAAGAATCTAGGTGTGAAGATCATTTATTTCTTCGGAAGTGGTTTCTTCTCCACTATGCGTAGCGTTTCTCGTTACTTGCTTCGACGTTATGTCTATTCATTGTATGATGTGAAGTGGAGAGAGTTGGAGGGAGAGGGAATTTGAGTAGAGTTTCGTGGTAGTATTCGGGATGAAAATCGGGATAAAATTCGGGATTGAATACAAGGGGAAGTCGGGATAGAAAGATGATGGATGTATTGCAAAGTGATAGTGATGAATGAAGAGGTAGAAAGTATAATTGTAGCAGGATGCTATGACTAAGGATTTGAATCTGAATGACTTGATTTTATAGAATGCAATTCGAAATCAGTTGATGACTAATTATTAATGTACTCGTCTGATTGAAGCGGTCATACTTTATTTCTGTTGAATTGGATATCTAGTACTCGTAGTCATGAGAATTCTAGATCAGAAAATGGGACTTCATTTTTCCTTTCTTTTCTCTTGAAAAACATGCTTTGACGTGCCTTGACATGCCTTGACGTTGAAAGAAAAAAGGCATTTGAAAGGACCTCGGAAGTAGAATTACCTAGTAATTAGCTCATGATGAAAAGTTGATCCTTCATGAAATCATCGACTAAAAGAAAGCTTCAACATCGAACTAATGCAAGATACCGATGACACGATCTGGAACGGTGTTGCATTAATATGCTGTACTCCACCGTCTTGCAGATGTTGAGTGATCACCTGAGGATGAATCTTGTTCTTTTTTTCAGGATCTAGGTCAGCATGAGGTATAACTCTCCGAATGCGATGGATAGATCTGTATGATTTCGGAAAGAGATTAACGAGATTGCTGAGGGGAGATCGGGGGTTCGTATCTGTTCCTTCATGGTAGTGGGCAAAGCTCAAATGACATGTTTACGTTGATTATCATGGTGGTACTGTGTAACGCCCATGGTTGCATGGAGGAGTGAGGAATATGCAGGCGTGAGAAAAGTGTCATGGTGGTTGAAAGGCTTTCCGAGTATGTCAAGTAAGGGATTGTGGGACCGAGATATCGTGGCTCTTTATATGTCCCGACTTTAGATTTGGTGGTATGTTTTGTTACCTTTGCATCGGGAATGGAAGGAGGGTGGGTGGTTGAGGATATGCTAGGTAGGTAGATAAGATCGATTGGGATCTCATGGATCTGATGAATCTGATGGATGATGAGGTACTGTAGGGGAATCTAGGTAACGGATATATGCAAGAGATAGCTTGACCAGACTAGATGTGAATTATGAGGTGGTGTACCTATGTTTACCAAGAATATCTTGGTGAATTTTATAAAGCTGTGTGTGTGTGTTTACAAGAAATGTTGATATACCTAGGTATATTATGAGGTAGTATTTATGAGATGGTAGTGCAAATCTATGTATATGTAGTAGGTCGGTATGTAGTAGGTAAAATACCAAGGTGGTAAAGTACCTAGTTAACAAGTACTGGGTATCTAGGTAAATAGAACCTCAATAGGTGAGTGAAGAGTGAGTGAAGAGTGAGTGAAGAGTGAGTGAAGAGTGAGTGATGAGTGAGTGATGAGTGAGTGATGAGCATAGAGCAGAGTGAAGGTGAAGGTTGAGATGAGAAAAGAAAGACTACAAAAATCAGATTTAAAGCAGCAAGAGAAAAACATCAAGTGGCATTCCCCCAAACAACCTTCAAGTGATTTGATTGGTCAATGGGAGGATTCCATGGAAAAAGCTGGGATCGGATTTAACCCAATCTAGTAAGGCTGGTTCCTGAACACGATGAATAAAGTGGGGCGATCCTAACACTACCATCAGAGCTTTGAGCATCGTCTTTTGACAAGCAAACACCAACCTCCATCGATCATTTTAGCACCAAATGCACGGCAACTCTCTATCCCATTCACAGAAACATCGGATGATTTTAAGTGGTGGATGAGATAAAAGAAGAGGCAAAAGAGGTAAAAGAGGTAAAAGAGGTAAGATGTCATTAATACTTCTTAGGTACTCCAGCCATGACTTTCCTCTCGATCATGAGAGAATGAAAGAATTCATCATGGGGAAAGAATGATGGAAGCGCTGGATGGATGAATGAGTGAGTGAATGAATGAACGGATGAACGGATGAATGCGAATGTTCATGCTGGGTGTACAAAACAAAACAATCCTTCAAATCCCATCCATCTTCATCGATAGGGTACATCCATCGATACACCTATCGATACATCCGTCCATTCATCCACCCATCCATCCATCAATCAATCCATCCAGAAGCCCCAAAGCAAAAGTATATATCGTGGGTTCAGCAACATATGCATGCGTCAACACAATATCGACTTCAACACTACACTACAATACACGACACTCCACTACACTACCTACGGGGTACACCACATTTACCACTTCCTCTTCCATATTCTACCTTCTCCTTGAACTCTCCCAAAGCAATTTCGACCCAATAATTATCATCCAGAAGAAGAAAAGTTGCCAATCGAATCGGGTCCTGATGAGTTGATCAAATGAATACCTGACTACCCGTAAATAGAGTACTAGGTACTTCAAAAACTGAAAGGAAAAAAAAAAAAAAACTAACCAACTTTCTTCTTTTACTTTCACCATCTTCTTCTTTTTTTCATTAACTTTGATTGACACAGACAGAGAGACCTGGAACTTCTTAACCTACCTACCTACCTACTTATCCCATATTTATCATGGTATGGTGGATTGATTTGATCTGATTTGATTTGATTGGAATTATACTGAAAAAAGACTATTATTCATTCATTACTTGATATTTCCCTTTCATTCCAAATCATTTGATCGTTTGTTGATTTCGATTGACTGATCATTCATTTCATCTCATCTTCTGCGAGATCCAATCAAGTCTCATTTTTGGTCTCGGTTGACCTTTCTTCTCCATCCTCCTTTTCCCTACCAGCCTACCTATCTACCTAGGTACTTTTCTCCCTCGTCCAACTTTCAATTCACTCCGTTGTCTTACTTTTTCCCATTACGACTGAGACTCTTTACGCTATTCTATCCAAGTAGAATCACTCACTACCGTGCCTACTTCTCTACTTTATTTTAAACTTTTGATCCGTCAAAAATTCAATATCCATCAGAAAACCCCACTACTGCCCTGGAGCTTCTGCAAGACATATCCCAAACGCTTGATTTGCCCTTGAGTCAGGACCTGTGGGGTGAATCTTTCTGATCTCATACCACTGGGCGGCCCTTCTCCCCGGATCTTTCCATGATTCGCCTCTGTTCCACTACCAAATCAATTCTTGTTTTGACTACCTCTTCCATCTCTCTCAAACAAAGACATCAACAAATTGCCATAATTGCAAAGATGTCGCATTCCAACGTCTTGATTTATCTCATGCGCCGGGACTTGCGAGTGGGCGATAACCCTATCCTTCACTCTCTCGTTGATAACAAGGATCATGGATTCACACATCTTCTCCCACTCTATGTTTTTGCCGCACAACAAATCGAAGTCTCTGGCTTTATCACCAAAGATGGAGGTAAGAGTCCGTACCCAGAGGCCAGAAGTCAAATCGGCGCATTCTGGCGATGTGGTCCCCACAGAGCGAAGTTCCTAGCGGAAAGTGTGTGTGATCTGAAGGGGGGTCTCGAGAAGGTTGGGAGCGGATTGGCTATCAGAGTGGGGATGGTCGATGAAGTGGTGAGAGATTTAATTGAAGGATTTGAAAAAACAGGTGGCAGCAAGGTTTCTGCAGTGTGGATGACTTCCGAAGAATGAGTAGAAGAGAAACGAGAAGAGCGCTCGACAAAGAACATTTGCGGTAAGGCCGGCGTTGACTTCAAATTGTGGCGAGATGAGAAATATTTGATTGACGAGTATGTTTTTACACCCATCATCCATTTCACTCCTCCCCCCAAAATTTACTGTTCGAGATGCAGTCGAGATATTCCATTTGAGGATCCAAAAGATCTTCCCGATGTGTATACGACGTATCGCAAGAGTGTTGAACCCCTTCGCGAAGCGCCTCGTCCAACTTTACCAAAACCTGAAAAGAATTCATTGCCACCCTTCCCTACCGATGTTCCACCTCAGCATGCTCCATTCACGATTCCGACAAATTACCAGGAGATCGAGAGTGCACTTCTCGAGCCAATCAATGCGCAATCTCTAATCAAAAACCCTCCATCCTACCCGGAGAATTCATTATCGGTACATCCTTTTACAGGTGGTGAATCTCATGCGCTAGAACGACTCGACCACTTGATTACTTCTGGCTCAATTAACGCTTATAAATCTAGTCGCAATGGGCTCATGGGTACTGATTTCTCTACAAAGCTCTCAGCGTACCTTGCTCTTGGTTCAATTACTTCACGTCAGATTCATTCTTCCCTGTCTCTCTTCGAGAATGGTTCCGATTCTGACAACCGGTACAAGGATCTCGAGGGGTATGGCAAGGGTGAAAACGAAGGCTCTTATGGTGTACGATTCGAGCTTCTTTGGAGAGATTACATGCGTCTCTGCACTCGTAAATTTGGACCAAAGCTTTTCCAATTGGGTGGATTCAAGGAGGAAGAAAATGCACATTCAAAGTGGAGTAGGCTCGATTCACCAAGAGATGGTGTTTCAAAAGAGCAAATACAAGAGATTATTGAGAGATTTCTTAACGGTACAACAGGAATGGGATTCATTGATGCTTCTCAAAGAGAATGTTATCATACCGGTTATACTAGCAACCGCGCTCGTCAAAATGTCGCTTCATTCCTCGCGAAACATCTTTACATTGATTGGAGAATTGGCGCCGAGTGGTACGAGTGTATGCTGGTTGATTATGATGTGAGCTCAAATTGGGGTAATTGGCAATATGTTGCCGGAGTTGGCAATGATCCTCGAGGCAATGATCGAATTTTCAACCCTGTCAAACAAGCTTTTGATTACGACCCTAAGGCTGAATACGTTCTGGCTTGGGTTGACGAGCTGCGGGGCGTGGATGAACTGGGTCAAATCTTCCAGGTTTGGACTATTAACGACCAAGAGAAGAAAGAAGAGTTGGGAATTGCAGATACTGAGATGGTGACAAATCCATTAAAGAGAATTGACTTTAAGATCAATAGGGGTAGGGGTGGGGGAGGTGGTAGAGGTGGTGGCAGAGGTAGACCACCATATAGACCACATGGTGGAGATAGATGGACGGGTAGGAGATCTGGTCCTGGGGACCAAGGACGAGGTGGGTTCCAGGGTGGAAGAGGAGAGCGAGGTTTTCATCAAAATCGAAGATTGTATAGAGGTGGTAGAGGTTCCGGAAGCGAACTGAGAACTGGAATGATGGATAAGGAGAGAGAGGCCGCTGCGGATAATGAGTAAGACAGACGTTTCACATTATGGCGTACGTCTATAATTGCGCAACGGGACACGGGCATGGACACGATTACGAAGACGATCACGGATACACGAAGACATAGATATGACAACGTAATAAATGGATGTCATTGAGTTGACAGTGGTAATTATGGTTGAGAATTTTGGTAAATACGGTCGGTGGCTATGGCTTATACCTTGGGACGGTGAATAATGGTTACGGAGATATTTGCAATTATGGCTTTCGCTTATAATATGACCTGGCTGAGCTGCATGGGAGGACAGATTTGAAAGATTAATGAGTGGTTCAGATAGGCGGATCATATACATATGAGTCGCGCACAATTCGCATACGTTTTAATTTCATTACGCGTTCTTACTCTTGATAATATTGATTTGAAGGTATTATAATAAAGAAAGACGGAAGGAAATAGATGAATGAATAGCTAGAAATTAACAGTGTCGCTCCTCTTATATATCTCAACATTATTCTCAATCTTTGTTAATGTATATGGTACTGGTGATTTATTCTTTCATTCTGCGATTTGGTCTGCTATCGAAAAGGAATACTTCTCATGATATTTCTAGGTTGACCTCCTTGGGGGGCGGGGATTTTTTTTCTTTTTTTCTTTTTTTCTTTTTTTCTTTTTTTGGTTCTCAGTAGAGTTGATGTTCAATGTACAAAATCCTATATGTAAAGCGCGGAAGAGAAGAAATGAAAGAGAGGAAAGATTGAATGGTTGCTGTGCTGTGCTGTGTTTTGTTTTATTTTATATTTATACTTATATTTATACTTGTGTTTTACATATCAATGAGGGAATGAATTTACATTTTACATTTTACATTTTACTCCCATTTCCCATTTCCCATTTCCCACACACACATCCTAAGAATACTAAATACTCCTGCAACTCACTTCATATAAACACTTCATTCCTCTACATAGGTATGGAATATGGATTTTGAGAATGTATATGTATGTATTTTTTTCATTCTTCTCTCGGAGCTAGTATGTAATCTTATTTATGTATGTATTGTTTGGAATTCTATATTTGGAATTTGTAATTTGGGTTTGGTGTATTCTTTTTTTTTTTTTTTTAGAAAAAAAAGATTATTTCACCAAAACTTATCACACACTAAAGTTCACACCTCATCCTCTTTCCAACATTCTAACAAACTCCGCTCTATCTACTAGATATCTATTCAATCCTCCAAATCTCTAAAAAATATATCCCCCCCCCCCCCC
>PQXJ01000754.1:0-11097 GCA_004786225.1 Botryotinia narcissicola | reverse complement strand
AGTCAGTAAAGCCAGAAGTCGGAATTCCATCGCCCCCCCCCCTTACGAGATTACATTATCTCTATCAATCCTACAAATGTTTTTTTCTCATTTTCTGAATTAATGCAAAAGCCAAAGAAAGGATACGGAGACAGTGACAAAAAGCAGTCGATCAAGGCGAGGAAATAGAATTTCCATCATACTCAAAGAAAAAGGTGGAAAGTGTACAAGCAATTATTAGATGAGCCTAACTCGCAAGAAAAGACTTGTTAATTGTGAAGAGCCACACACTTCTGTTAACAGCTTCATGAAGGATTCTCCAGAGCACCATTTGAGATGTAGCTCTTTGGAACGATTAAGTCTTGATTAATCGATCGGGTCGCTTTGATAAGAGACAGATATCGACAAACAATTACATAGGCATTGAAATGCTCTTTCGGATATCGTTATCTGGGTACTAGAGAAGCGGGAAAAATCTATTATCGCTGAACTCGATCGCTATGAGGCGGTGGAGCATCGATTTAGACTCCCCATCTTTCTTCGAAGAAAGAATCATTGCCTTTTGCACTTGTATCAATGTGCCATTCTGGACTCTTGGCGTATCTTATGAATGGTGACGTAAAATTGCCATCTTCCTGTTGAGCTTTGATGGCGAACAAGTTGCCAAGAGTTCCATCTATCAGTGGAGCGATTACTTCAGGGATAGTCTTCCTTTCCATTCTTGAGATAGTGATACCGGGAAGAGGTCTGTTGTCAGAAGGCAAATTTTTCTTCGTGGGAGGACCGATAGGCCCGAAAGGATTGGTATGGATTTCAGTTTCTGCGATATGCTCCTGAACTGTCATGTTCCATCGTTTCTGGCCACTGTAGAACCATTCATCCTTCTCCTTTTGTTTTCTTGCTCGAGCTTCCTCGGGAGTCTCTTCATCCTCGAGAAGTCCCATTTCTTTTTGTACATCAATCGACAAACGAGTGAATCTCCCGGTCATGTCACTGGGAAACCCGTGGGGATAATACTGACGGGCTTGTTGCATAGAAATTGTATCTGTTGCGCGTGCAGAAGGAGCTTGTGCTGGTGCCTGAGCACTATACTGCTCGTTGAGAACTTTTGATTCTTGCCACGGTGAGACAGGCTCGGTGCTTGTGTGTGAGTTCTGTTTCGCTCCAACCTGGTCTTGTGTCCAAGCCTCCTCACTATAGGTACTGTTCTGTCTATTATTAGCATACGAACGCTGTCCTGGTGGGCCCGCAGTTAATGGTTGTGGATAACCGGGCACCCCTCGATGATTTGCAGAATCTCTTGAATGGTTGTTAGATCCCGAATATGCGTTGTAGAGTGGGTTGTATGCCGTGTCGGAGATTCCTGGTGGAGGAAATGTGTAGGTACGGTCGAGTTCTCCATTCTTAGCAGCCTGTGCACCATCTAGCATAGTGTTATCTCTTGAGTTTCGTATGAGGTACTCTAAACGTTGCCTCGCAACTTCAATGTCCCCATTTGACTTTGCAGTGTTTTCGGCTTTGGGTGCTTGCAACTCAGACAATCGACGTAGAGCTGAGGTTTGCATCGGATTCGGGAATTTCGCAAGTCTCTGTAAAGTCTGCATCTTTTCTAGACCTGATATGGGACCTTGTAAATCAATTCCCTTTGCCAAATCCTGCTCCTCATTCGAAATTGATGAAAGATCATTTTGATGGGAGGCGGGAGTCGGGGTGTTGGGCGAGACAGGATAATGGCCGTTAGATACTCTAGAATTGATCATCCCTTGAAGTCTGAGAAGCGTATGGTTCTCTTGCTCTGACTGGGACAGTCTCTGAGAGGCCCGCAGAGAGCGAGTAGATCTCGCAGATGTGGCTGGCGGAGTATTGAAGGAATTAGGTGCCTGACCAAGCTGTTGCGCATAGTGCATGGAGTTTTGCATATTTAAAGGAGGTGGTGGACCACGGGTGTGTGAATAATAATTTGGTTGTCTATTATGAGTGGGATCCAATTGTGGTCGGCGGATAGAACCCTCACGTTGAATACGGTTGGGGGCGGAGATTTGAGGTTGCAAATTAGGATTGACACGAGATCCGACAGTGGTGTAAGCCACAGGTTGTATTTCGACTGATAATGGCTCAGGGGAATTATTAATTGAGCGAACAGGAAGATCTAGATCCCATTCTACTAAATCAAATCCATCGTTAAGAGTAGTGATATCACTCAAGCTTCTCACCATTAATCCTGTTGATGAAGCAATGCGAGCCATAACTGCGTCGCTCTTATCCTTAACCGATTGTGTATCGGAATTGTCACTCTTCAAAAGATCAAGAGAAGGAGAATTCAGACCAATGCCACTATCAATTGTACAGAGAGTTTGCGTTCTGCTTTTATCAGTAGTGGATGAATATGAAAAAGACGAGACCCTGGAGACTTCTGGAGGAGGTTGTATGACCACTGTCGAAGGAATTGGATCAATGGAAGGGGCATCAGTCGAAGGAACAGTAGCAGTGGTACTGGTTGCCGTTGTATCTTCAGCAGTAAAAATTGGTTGGACAATGTTATTGCTGATATTTTCTTTATTGTCGTCGTCTTCCAAACTGTTCTCTCGCACGGTGTCATCAGAATATTTCAATTCTTCTTCGGCAGTTTCCGAACTCTTTTCGAGATACTCAATGATTCTTTTTGGCGCCGGTGCAGAGAAAGTGAATTCTAAGTATTTTCGTTGGTTTTGTGAAGTTGTGTGGTGGTGGAAAGAGGAGATATCGAGAGATGGGTTGGATTGTGGGGTCGATGTAGATGAAATAGGACGTGATGAACTTGCACTTCCTACCAATTCTGGATCCATTCCAACTTCACTAGTAGTTTCACTGTGACCCAAATCCATGTTTACCCCTTCGGTCGTAATTATACCATCATCATTTAAACCTGCACCTCCATTATCGATATCAGTTGCTTGGTCATCATTGATGGTCGATGCTGAAAATTTTGTCTTCAAATTCTTCTTCTTCTTAAAGGTATATTTGAAAGGTCCGAGTGATTCAAGAGTCATTGGCCCTCCTAATTTCACATCTTGCCCCTCATCCAAAGCTTCATTTCGTCGACGCGATCTCGATGTTCGAGCAGCCATAATATCCGCGTACGTAGTATCGAGAGAGATCGGTGTTGTAGTAGTAGAATTTGCAGGATAATCTGTCCGAAGTGATTGTAGCCTTTTTTCGTATTCAAGGAGATCTTCTATTTCTTCTTGTGCTGATCCTTTGATGATAAAATCTGGCGATTTAATTGGGTTCTCTGACTCCGAATTTTCGTGAATGCTCTCTGCAGGTATGGTTTGTATATGCGAATGATTCGCAGGATTGGGCCTGCTATTGTATTCTCCCATAGAGTTCGAGGTACCGTGTGAGTTGTCTGATATTGAGTAAGCTTGCCATATTGAACCTCGAAGCAAAAGTGAGAATGGAAGGGGCGATAACGATCTTCACTTGTACTTACGAGTTCTTGCAGTGCTACGTCTAGAGCTGAAGGGCATGATTAATACAAATTTGCCTGATATATCGATGTCTTTAGTGGTCTGTACTCTTTTGATAATCAAATTATGGTGAACGGCAGTCTGGTGGCAGGAGACTGGCCAAATTATAATAAAGCAAACTTACAATCTTGTTGGGATCAGAGAGGTAGCGATCGATGTCTTTATTGTTCTGGCCAGAACGAACCAGACTGAAATGAAGGTTCAGTCTATATTTATACCAAGTGTTGTGGTGAGTTATGTCAAGTCAAAATATCAAAGATTTTGATAGAAAGCTTGACCTTTATCTGAATTCGTTTAAGTTAAAAATTAAAGAGCCTCCAATCAGAAGGGATTGTGAAATTAATTCACCTGCCATTATCAAATGGCAAGAACTTGAACTTAGTCACGACATGGTTTTTTTATTGTTGAGACGATGGTAATGTGGAAGTTTGAATTGAGTAGAGGTATGGACATGCTAAGATATACTCTAAGCAACAGACATTCCAGAGGTCTAGTCAATACCACAAATGCTATATATGTGAAGCCATGCCAGTGAACAATAGCTCACCATAATACATGTAAAGCAGTTCTCAAAAGCACTCCCTGAAACACCCATCAATATCTTGCTACGGGATACCTTGCCGACGGACATCCACTCGGAAACCATCGACACTAGCAACTTCAATCACCCTTCAGCTAACTAACACGAAACCATTCGTCATACAAACAGCTAGATATAGCTGATTCAATGATAACCGTGCTGACTGGCGGCAAGTGAATATGCTCACATTTCGTACCGGCGTTCTGGATACCTTGTTGTCCAACAATGACTGCCAGTATCACAGTTCTTTGCGGCGCTATTCAGGTCAGCAATTTCCTCTCGAACACTTGGATTTGATAACATCATCTTTCCAGGCCCTCATGAAAACACAAGGGATCAAATGATGATACCACGTAGTCATGCCCAGGACGTGCTACATCATTCGAATCTTCGCTTTCACTAGCATCCGAGATAGTCTCCCAAGTACTCTAAACCAGAATTTAACCGCTCGTAAGGAAGGAGTCTCTCTCAAAGAAACTTCGCAAATAGTTATCGGTAAGATTCCTTTGAATTCTAATGCCCCTATCCTTCGAGTTCGAGGCCTTCGCTGTTGTGGATGAATAGTCGGATAGAGTCTTTGTATTTCTGCATTCATATATAGAGTATTGGAGTCAGTTCCTGACACAGGATGTACACGTTGACTGTTATCGAGCGTGATGTTGATGTAGGAAATGGGGTTAGATAGAAGTTTGAATGGAGTGAAGTCGTGAAATAAGCGCCGGGGCTAAGGACAACCGGTCACCGTAGAATTACTAGCCTCATCACAGTTCGCCTGTGCTCCAGCTACTCTCAATTTCTGCAGATTGTGAAGTTACTTTCCTTTTCAAGTGTGGAATTACGGTTCACACTATACTGAATATACAATCAATTTATGATTTAAACATTCAACCGTGATTTACCATCGAGCTATCCATCGTATGCTCCTCAGCTCGAAAATCCAACCAATCACGTGGTGACAAACATGGTTCCTCCGGACCGGCCTCGGCACGTTTTCTGCTCCAGGATTTGGTTACGTACCTACATCATTATTCCACTGGTTTTCGAATCTACCACCTCTCTTAAGCTTTCTAGACTGGTCAGACAAAATATTATCTGTGCACATTGCAATCCGGGGTATGATGATCTATACTGCAACGAGACACAGATGACATTGACCTGCCCTCAATGTCTGGAAAACTACGTCCATCGCAGTAATGGTGGTAATCGTGGTAGGTTAACCAACAGACCCATGCGAAATTGACCTTTTCTTGCGAAAGTGGGCATATCAGGGAATAATTCTACATTCATGATGCACGTTCCGATGGTTGAGGAAGATGATTCGCCCAATTATTCGTTTCTATTCTTCCAATATGTTGCAGTAGCTCGAGTAGGTAGGTATATTGATAAGATAGAGAGATACGGTGGTACTCAGTAAGTCAAAACTCTTTCCTCTGCATTGGTATATATGCAGGTCGTCCCTTCCTTTCCATGCATGCATTGAGGCAATCTTTCCTCGATACACCAGCCCGAGATAACACAGCAGGTCTCACGATATCTTACATGTATGAGTTTATGATAAGATTCAACCTTTCTGAAAAGCTCGCATTTTTTTGGTAGTTTTGTATCATTTTGATCATTCAATACACCCGAAAGCTTCACATACATATTGAAGACATGGCGGACAAGGAAACGAGTGTTGAGATTGCCCCATCTTCAAACACAAATCATCCTGCGACACCACCGTCCGAGGAAGTATTCCCCAAAAAATCCAAACAGTCTCTTTCGGACAAATTTACAATTGTGAGTCTATACCACTTCTATTTGATCTAGCCAGTTTTGATTGCGCGAGACGATTTTGTATGGCCATCAAGGGACGGATATACAAATTTGAGATATTGCACTATTTTTCCTGTATGCTTTGATCTATCCTCTAATCTTGCCCTATTGTAGTTTGCGGCCGGAGCTGCTTTGGTCTCAGATGGCTACTTCAACAACATCATGACAATGGCAAACGTCATCCTTAAAAAACAATACCCGAAGGAGTATACCGCAGCAACCAGTACTCGTGTCTCTAATTCCCTTTTGGTTGGTGAGATCTTCGGTCAAGTGACTATCGGGCTCACTTGCGACTACTTTGGAAGAAAATTTGCTATTATTGCTACGACTTTGATGATTGTATTTGGAGGCATATTAGCCACGGCTTCCAAAGGCGTCACAATAGATGGGTATCTTCTTCTTCAATAGAGTCGATTTCTCATGACGTCCAATATCCACTGAAAAATTCGAATGATGGACCGTCGGACGTGCCAAAAAGCCTTTCCTTCGAAAGCTCTTCAACTTTTGAAACAACTAAAGTGCACATCAATTTCTATTCTTTCTCCTTGGTGGAAACTGTGCACCAGTATTCTAACTTTCTCTAGCATGTTCTGGATGATGACTGTTGCGAGAGGTATCATAGGATTTGGTGTTGGTGGTAAGTTCTTAAAATCTCATAAAATGTAGCTGTTCAGTCTGGAATTCGTCCTCAATATCAGATCTACCAAGTCAATCTAATCAGCACATTAAGATATTCAAAACTTTGAAAATTACCAATGTGCCTTTCGAACATTCGAAGCTTCCAAATTAGGACTGCAGTTAGGATTGATAATCTTATCAACCCAACTTTCCGCCCCTTGATTTCTTTCTTTCCAGCCGATTAACTTCTTTTCAGGTGAATATCCAGCATCGTCTACTTCTGCTTCTGAAGCCGCCAATGAGCATGCCCCGAAAAATCGCGGTCCTATTTTCATTCTTGTCACTAACCTTCCATTGTCCTTTGGTGGTCCACTGGCCGTCTCGATCTTTCTCATTGTACTCGCAGCATGTGACTACAAGCATTACAACACTGTATGGAGAGTATGTTTCGGAATTGGTTGCATCCTCCCATTATCAGTCTTCTACTTCCGAATCAAGATGCTCAATAGTACACTCTACCGCAAGGGAGCCATTAAGAAAAATGTCCCATACAAACTTGTTCTACGCTACTACTGGAAATCACTCATCGGAACATGCGGCGCATGGTTCCTTTATGATTTTGTAACATTTCCCAATGGTGTTTTTTCAGGCACAATTATTGCTTCGGTAGTTCCCTCGGACCCAAGCACCGTCGTTCTCAAAACTGGAGAATGGAACCTCTTACTAGGAGTCATCGCATTACCCGGTGTCATTATCGGTGCATTACTTTGTGATCGCATCGGCCGTAAAAATACGATGATGATTGATTTCTTCGGATATCTAATGTTCGGTCTGATCATCGGATTATCATACCATAAAATCACCAAGATCGTCCCTCTCTTTGTGGTGTTCTACGGCTTGATGCAAAGTTCGGGGAACTTATGACCAGGTGACATGTTAGGACTTATCTCTTCTGAAACCTACGCAACATCCGTGAGAGGAACTTGCTATGGACTTTCCGCAGCCCTTGGCAAAGTCGGCGCGGCAGTCGGCACCCAAGCTTTCACTCCAATTCGAACGAATTTGGGTAAGCAGTGGACATTCATCATTGCGGCTATCTGTGGCGTGGCGGGCATTGCGGTTACGTATTTCTTTGTGGAAGATATTACGGGTGAGGATTTGAGTATCAGAGATGAAAATCTCAGAAAGTTCTTGGTGGCTAATGGGTGGAATGGTGAAATGGGAGAGGCGGATCTAAAGGCCTCAGCGGAAGAAGGCGTGGTTACGGAAGTAGAGGTGGAGGGAAAGTAAAGTGGAGGAACATACATAGGTATCTGATTGTATGCAATAAAGTACAGATACAAGGAGACTGAATAGTCTAGATTTGTAGATGGGGAGGTTATGTACACAACATCTTTAGCGTATGGAAGTTAAATGGTGGATAGGAGAGTATAGCTAGGTACATTCGAATAATTGTAAAATTGGAACTTCCAATATACTCTAAATATCATATTGATATCAGATGTGATGAGAATGATCTAGATGACGACAATCCACAAACCTCAACCCCTTCGCTAGAGTCTCGGCGCCTTGGCAATAACTACCCCATTCATCCCATTTATCCCATGTCATCTCATCTCATGTTGCTCCTAAAATCCCGTCCGAGTCAATCTTCAAAGTCTGCTGTAGTGAAGAAACAAACAACATCCTACTGCCAAAAGATACGCACCCATATAGTAAGATTCTGAAAAAAAAAACTCCTTTCCTGATATGAAACCAGTATCATTATTTATCTTATCTACAAATACAATACAATACAATAATACAATACACATTCAAGCTCGGCAAACCACTCAACGTAAAGTCTCATATCTTTCCTTAGCCTTTTCTTTGGTCCTGCCTACAAACGCCTTATAATCACCCTTTGTCTGTCTCTCCGCTTCCTTCATCGCATCACCGAGCTTACCACCCTCAGCTCCTAGGCCCACCCCTTGAGTGTATAACTCTGTCGCAATAGCCTCGGTTCTTCCTGTGCCCTGGGCGCCCAAGCCTTCTCCCGCGTTCCAACCCATTTTACCCAGTAGCGCTGCACCTTTTGATTGAACTGGTGCCATAGGCTCGCTTTGTTCCCCTTTGTGCGAAGGAGGGCTGGTCGTGGAAGACGAAGTTTTTGATTTATTGTGTTGCGCAGCAGGTTGCTTTGGTTGATTGAAAGCCTGTCGGCGTTCTTTGGCTCGATCTCTATAAGCGGAGCTTTCGGATTTCTTGAGCTTAGCTAAAGCTTTCGAGACTAGCTCTTCATTCTTAGTGTTATCACGGTGAAGCTGACTGATTCTTTCGTGTTTGTTGACTTCTGCTTCTGTCTTGAATTGGCGGGAGCATAAGAGACAGCATTTGCGGTCCAGATCTGCATATGACTGAGTAGGCGGAGAATCTGCAAAGGGTTCTGGTGTTGATTTTGCAATTCCACCGGTCGAGTCAGAATCATTGTCCTCAAACTCTTTCGCAGGTAGACCATGAATCTCATTATGTCTATTGGTCCAGAATTGGAGATGTGGCGCTACAACTGTCTTAGTACCAGCAGCAGACTCCTTCTCGACTTTTCTCTTCTTGGTCCGAGGTTCTCCATCCTTGCCACCAACAAGTCCTTCATTTGCTGCCGCTGCAGCTACCTTGGTTCGCTGGTTGTTCGCATGATTGACAGGAGCTTCTGGAATTACAGTGGAAAACTCGCTGGCATAAGCTGTAGCATCCCAGTACATCAAACTAATCGCAGAGTTTGACAGTGGGCTGAACGTGAACCTCGCTGTTTCCTCGTTCAACAAGTCGAGGACAGGCACAAATACACCTGCGTGGATGTACGAGACAATGACAGGTTTCGAAGATATCGTAAATTTATCTGTAGCATTGTACTTAGCTAAAGCATTTTGTGCATCTTCAACCGAACCAAATTCGGCAAACCCGTATCGCCAACTGTCGTTTGTCTTACGATCTCGAACCAGTAGCACACGACGGAGAGAGCCTTCTTTTGCGCCAAGCGAAGCATCACCAGAAGTAGAGGAAATCTTCGTCTTCTTGGCCGTGTGTGTATCTCCTGATGTAGTTGCTTTGGTCTTGTAAAGTTTGCACACTCCTTTGGCAAGAATCTCCTCCGTCACGCCAGGTTCCAGGCCTCTAAGTAGGAGAAATTGAGAAGCGGTTTCGTCGGGAGATGCATCACTGTCTCCAGTTGTGGCGAAGCCTGAGTAGCTAGATACATTTCCTTGTGTCACAACAACGCCATGAGCGGTTGATCCTAAAATTGTTAGCAATACAGATCATAAGTGTGGCCCGTCGCAACGTACGAGTTCTTGGCCCATTGCACTTGAAGCACATCATCCTGTATGAATAATTCAAAGTGTAGCACTAGGCGTGATTAGCTTTCAGTACCCAAATGGCGTGAAGTATAACATACAACATCGCATTTCCAATCATCCTCATGCTTGCTTGCTCGATCTTGATCGGTTTTCTCGCGGCTGTAAGAGATTCTAACTTTGCTCGTTTCCGATGCCTGCGAAGGACCATGAAAAGAAACAGTTGGATAGTGTTCCTCGAGGAATCGTTTTGCTTCTGGTAGAGTATAAAATTGCGCAAAGGCAAATCCTCTTGATATACCTACGAGCCAAATGGTGAGATGTATGTTCCCTTCGAAGAAAGGTTGACCTACCAGTTTTCTTATCCTTGATCAATCTGATCTCCTCCACACCCTCAACTTTGAAGTCTGTTTGAAGTTCTTTTGATATCTATAACTCAAAACAATGGCCAAGGAGGCCAATCGCTATGCTTAGCCAGAATTCCAAATTTATTCACATTAACACTTAGTCTAGAAGTGGATTCTCAGATTCGATATTAATATAGGAATGGGGCGGCCAACGTCTTCCTGTGTTAAATCTAGAGGCAGTCCCTCAAAGATTATTGTTCGATTTGGTGGTGCGCCATGGTAAGGCGAAGGGCTGCGACTTCTTCCACAGACTGGAGATCTGTATCCCTCGCGATCGCGGTCCGTATAGCGGCCTCTATTCTCTCTGCGCGGAGATCTTGATCTGTCTCTATCGTGACCGCGCTCATATCTGTTTCCATATTGATTGCGCTCGTCTCGATATGTCCGTTCTGTATATTCCGAGTCGTATTGTCTGCCAGAAGCAGGTCCTCGTAGAGGACTCCTTGAGTTATCTTAAGACATCGATGATCAGCACAAATACTTGGGAATCTGCATGTCTAAACTATCGATTACCCTTCCGCGATTGATAGGAATCATATCCAGGCGCTCCATGTTGTCGGTATTCGCTCGAATATTCTTGATCAACATACATGTCGGCGTCAGGGCCTGGTTTGTAAGGTCTGGAACTCATCACGCTGTAAAAGTCGCAAGATATGGATTATGAATGTAATCCTGAGTTATTGAGCCACGAGTATTGAGATGAGAAGTATATGTGATTGAAATGTTGGTAAGTCGATTGTGAATACATTAATGATGTTTGTTAATAAATCAAGGCTGGTTGTTTTTGGAAGGTCAGCTTTGAGCCACAAAACAAGCAAGGCTGACCCCACTATACGCCACAATACAGAAGGCTACCT